>CM021109.1:336843863-336988603 GCA_007115665.2 Sequoiadendron giganteum | reverse complement strand
AACAAGACTTCTTTGGAATCAGGATCAAACAACCTGTACGCTTTAACATCCTCACAGTAGCGAACAAATATGAGTGGTCGTCTCTTCCTCTCCATGGCTTTCCGCTGAGCATCAGGAATAAATGCCCAAGCCTCACTACCAAAAACTCAAAATGTAGAAACATCAGGCTTGACATGAGTCCAAGCCTCCTCAGAAGTCATATATCGCAATGCCTTATAAGGCATCCGATTCTGAATGTAATTGGCACAATTGACTGTCTCAGCCCAAAATAAAGAACTCATAGCTCGAGACTGTATCATACAATTGGCCATCTCTCGTAAGGTTTTGTTCTTTTTCTTAGCAACACCATTCTACTGAGGGGTGTAAGGTACTGTAAGCTGATGCTGCAAACCATGCTCAGTGAAAAATTCCCTGAAAGCCTGATTAACATACTCCCCCCCATTATTTGTGTGTATCCTCCTCCTCCTAATAGAAAGTCGAGACTGCTTCTCCACAAATATCTTAAAGATCCAGAATGAATCAAAGACATCAGACTTGTACTTAAGAAAGTACACCCATGTGCGTCTGGAGAAGTCATCAATAAAAGTGAGCACATATCGGGCCCCTGAAAAAGGAGTGGAAAAAGACATAAGGTCGATGTGGACCAACTCCAAGGGTGCCTTAGCAAGTGTGGCTCTACCCGTAGGAAAAGAATCCCGGTGATGTTTTCCAAATGCACAACCACGACAAACACCATCAGTACAGGAAATCTTAGGGAACCCAATCACTAGTGTCTGAGTACTCATCTGCTGTAGATATATGTAATTAACATGGCCCAAACACTCATGCCAAAGCCTGCTCACTGAGTCTGCATGTGCTATATGAGAGGAACCTAAACTGTTTGAACTCTCAAAGCCATCAAATCTGTATAAGTGAGATGTAGAATCAACACTCCCAATAGCCACAACCAAGTCAGGATCATGAAGGTCTCGAATAACCACAACATGTGGTGAGAACTCAACTGTCTTACCAAAGCCAGAATGGCAAATCTGATAAACGGAAATAAGGTTCGTCAAAATGTCAGGAACAACTACATCCTGAACACAACCACCATCGAATGAAACAATACCTGAACCCTTAACTGAAAGTTGTGCTAAGTCACCCACTGCAATGTGTGTAGTACCAGTAGGCGCAAGTGCGGTGACCAAATCCTGTGTGTATGTCATATGGTGAGAGGCACCAGAATCTAGAATCCAAGTGGACCCTGAAGATAATGCTTGTGCAAAAAGAGCATGACCTTTCCCCGTGGGTGGAGGAGCCTGAGGTGAGGTGATATGATGTTGTTGCATGGCTTCCTCTAAAGCTTCTAATCGTTTCCAACACCTGGAAACTGGATGTCCTTCCTTGCCATAGAAATTGCAAGGATCACCTGATTTCTTCTTAGTCTTGGAGGAAGACTCACCAGACTTACTAGATTTTCCTTGTTTGGGATGGGATTGTGGTTTTAAATCAAACTTTGGAGTGGGCTTGGAGGAATTCTCACTGCCAGCTGAATCTGCCTTCGGCTTATGTTTTTCCTTCCCCTTAGATGACTGAGCTACTAGTGCTTGGTTCTTAGATCCGGTGAGAGCATCCAACTGTGATATCTTGGCTTGCTCTCATGTCAACCGATCATAGAACACCTCAAAAGTAGGCATGGTAAAGTGTGCACCCAAGGCATCCATAGTAGAATAGAATGTGGAGGAAAAAATCTGAAATGAACCACGAAGCTAAGAGAGAATCAGGTAGATGTGCTCTTCATCTGTTTTGTCCTTACCACAACCCTATAACAATGATCGCAGTGATTTGATCTTCATCAAAAAATTCTCAATGATAGGATATGAATCACGTACTAAGGAGGTCAATTTGGCCTTAATCTGAAGTGCTCGAAACTGATTAATGGTGCCAAATAAAGTTTGAAACTTCAACCACATAGCCCGAGGAGTTGTACAACCCTCTAGATGGAATAGAAGACTATCTGAAACATGCAAGGATAGCAAACCCATGGCCTCATCCATTATGTTCCCGTGCTGAAAAACCTCAAATGGCCATGTCAATTGTTGTTGAACATCATCCAAACATGACCATAACCCTTTTGACATGAGAAGTCTGGTCATTTGTGCCTTCCAGGTGTGATAATTGTGTGCGGAAAGACGCTCAATAGAAGAAGAGTCTGCCATGATGAATGAGTTTTAAAATGTTTTATGGAAGAGGTTTCTGGCTTTCTGATGTAAATGACAGAAAGCAAGAAAAAAACACCCCCCACAACACAAGAACCCAAACCCCAATACAATTTTTAAAGCTGAAAAGCTAGAAAAAGAAAAATATGCTTCAAACAATATTTTGTGTACTTGGTGAATTTTCTGAGGAAATAAACAGCAGATCTGAAGAGAGCACTCGAACACCTTTCCAACGCCTATTAGTTGTCGAAAAATAGAGTTCGGATGCAAAAGTTATGCCCCCCCGGAGTGCAAAACACAAGTTCTGACTTTGATTGGCAAAGAACACAGCAAAACGGCAAAATCAGAAGAAAAAAAAAACAAAAAACAAAAAAAAGACCTACACCATTGAATCCGGCTTCGAATCAGCTTTTCGACGATATCTCGTTTTCGAAAAACGGATATCGTATGCCCGATTTACCGTAAGAGGTCAAAAAAGGCTTAAAAAGGGGCCCTGGTGGCTCCGCTCGTCCTGGCGGCGCTCCGGTGGTGCTCTGGTGGCACTCCAGCCGATGGCGGGCCGGCGGTGATGGGAGGTGGCCGCCGCCAAGCTGGTGGCCACTTGGCTAAGCGACGACGGCGCTTCCTTTAAAACTACAAGCGCAGTTTTTAAATCGCTTTTTTGTGATTTTTAAATTTTTTAAATTTTTGCATTGAAACTCATGCCATGGGGTTTGTACGGCCTTGGGACAAAAAAATTGCCTCCCGAGCCGATTGCACCGAAACTAGGCAAGTTATATATCAAAAAACTTGGAAACGGCCTCCTGAGCACAACCGTGAGGTCAGTTTGGGCTTAAACTACACAAAATAAAAAAAATATGCCCTGGATCAAAAAAGAAAACCCCAAACCCTCAAAACTCCAAAAATCCTTCAAAACACAAATAGGAGAGCAGCAAGTCTGGAGCTCTGATACCATGTAGAAGTTGAGAAAACCAACTTCATAGAACCCAAAGATCACCTGCATGCAAATAACCTATCACAGAAAGGAGAGATGGAGACAAAAAAGCAAAGGGTGCTCTGAAAGCTAAAGATGGATTAATCAAAGAGAATGAAATAATACAATGAGATCAATCCTTATGAAGGAGATCAAAAAACCCTACAGTGTAACCTAAAAGGAGAGCATTTAATTATTAAATGCCTACAAAATGCAAACTAAGTTAATCTTAAGAGAAATATAAAAGGTAACTTAATTAAAATAATTAAGTAATAAACCTTTTACTCTAACACATTGAAAATGTTTTAAATCTTTAAAAGATCTCTATACTTAGAGGTTTTTACATATGTCGAGTCTACATCAAACTCCTCTTTACCATAGTCTTCTTTTTTGTTTTTAATGTTGTGGATATTATAATCCATGAGTTGTGTACAGTAAATAAAGTTAAGTATGTTTTTATATTTAAAGTTTCCTTCAACTCAAATAACGGTTTTCCTCTCACTTGTTCAATGTATAATTGTATATGTGATCAAAGTAGGTTGTAGTTTTTATGTTTTTAAAGTTGATTTAGTGAAGAGTACATTGAAAATGCTTTAAATCTTTAAAAGATCTCTATACTTCGAGATTTTTACATATGCCAAGTCTACATCAAATTTAAGTGTCAAATCAAAGTCTGATTCCAAAATCAATTTGTGAAGTTTGTGCCATGTCTGGATCTAGTAACTATGATCTCAGCCCAAATATAAGAACTGAAAAGAGTATGTCACCTTGTTTATAGTAAAATGGATCGCGAAAATAAAAATCGGCTAAATAAAGCCACTATTAACATCCAATAGTCATAACTGACTAAGATGTAACTTTATACACTAAAATGACAACCTTTCAATCAAGAACGAAGTATAAAATTGTAGATGTATCTATAAAGGTTGTAAATAGTTTTAGGATGATACAAATACAAAAGCAATAGGAAAGCCACATGCACTAACATTTACTTTCATGCATCCTCCCATTCACCACCTTGCCCAAAAAGCAAGCATCCTAAAACTATAGCCACTAGACCCTTTCACATTTGTGATGAGAAACATATTGATCAAAAAATTTCCCATCTAACCAATATTTTTAAATGGAATTGGTAGATGAGCAAGCACATTGCTAGAGTGATTAAAGAAGCCAAAACTTGAAGTAACACTCAGAAAGCAATGTGACTCCCTTGTTATCCTAATTGCACTGTCTCTTATGTTAAAGGCATCTCTAATTAAATCTCAAATTCTTCACAAGAAAGGTTTCATGTGTACTTTCAAACCCCATTCTACTATAAGAAGCCTTACACTATCAATCAAAGATCCCAAAGACCCTCTTTGTAACTCTGGGGTCTATATGCTTGACTGTTCATACGGCACACCTTACATTGGGGAAACTAGTCACTCCTTCAACACCATGTTTAAAGAGCATAGTGCCAACATTAAACATGAGCATGATAGCCCATCTACCTCACTAAACATTCATCCGACATGAAACTCCATATCCAATTAGATGCCACCTAGTCCTAGCTATAAAAGAAAATTATTTCAAATGAAAGAGATGGTCAAAGTTAGCAAACACCCAATCAACCTCAACCACAATGATGGATAGAGCCTAAGTTTCTCCTATTGTTAAACTCACTCACAATTGATTCCACCACTCCTCCATGGCTTCCTTCTCTCCTCTTATGACTCTCCTTCTACCCCATATCTTTTACCACTTTCGTGTCTAATCACGCCCTTAACCTTTTCTTGTTCTATCTTTTCCTCTTGATTCCTTGTCTTCCTTCTCTATCTTGCTATTTAGTAATTCCTTTCTCTCCACCCTCTTGACCTTTCCCCCTTCCTTTAAAATTTGATTCACTCCCTCTTGCTTGTTTTTGGTTTTTTCGTCTACCTTCTTGTTCCAACCCTCTTTTTCACTATTTTCTCCCTCTCCTTTTCATATACCATCACTCCTTTTATTTGAATTATTTTCACTCCATTTGCTTGCGCTTTGTATCTCTTCATTGTTCTTACTGCTTATTTACTACTCATTATTATTTATATTATTTTCTATTGTCTTCATTATTATTGCAATTAGTTTGGTGCTATTGTTATTAGTATATTTTGGAGTTTCATTACTATTTCTTCTATTACTCCCTATAGGATTTTATTCTCCATAACAATTTTATGTAAGATTCAATGGGAATCCAATCACAAGAGCCTAGATCTAAGTAAATGAAGAAAGTTATAATAGAAAAAAGTACAAAGTTAATGAGGGTTGTAATATGCAATATGAAATGCTATTCCAAAATAGAGGATTACAATAATCACAATCAACCAAACCAACCACCAAATAAATGGATGAAATGCATATAAATAGGCTTCCTAGCTGCATGGTTCAAGGAGATGACGCATCAAAGACTCAAAGGTCATGATTTTAACTTCAAATCAATGGATCAATCAACTTAGTCTAACTGAGAGGTCAAAAGTTGAGCTACTAATCAATGGATTAGTTAACTCCATCTAACTAAGACAACGGTGGTCTTGACTAAATAGAGGTGGCACCTAACTACCATCAATCAAAAATTGATGAGGCAATGGTGGCACTTGTGTACCTCAATTAAAGGTGTACACATAATTATTAACTACCTATGTGTGAGGATAATTAAATATTTCTACTATCTTAGGCAAACTTATCAATTAGGTGCAATATCATACTTAGGCTAGAGACATATCCAAGGTGAAGTATGAAAATTACACAAACTACACCCATAAGTGAAACTAAAGGGAAATGAGAAAGGGTCTTTGCAAATAAATAGCCATGTTAGGTACCAATATACAATGTGTTCCCCTCAACAAAAGAGAAAACCCATTGAAAAAATTCCCTCCCAAAGAGAAAAATGATGCAATAGTGTCTTGAAATCCCTACAAGATAAGGCCCATGTGTACCTCCACATAGAAGAGAGAATGTCGATATAGAATGTCACATATCAAGTGTTTTAGTAGGTCCCTCTACAATGAATGATGTGTCTTCCTTTAGGAAGAAAGAAACCCCAAGTTGTCAATAGATAAGCAATAGGGAGGTGGTCATCAAGTGGCTCTACTTGGTTGAGAGGTGGTGGCACTATCAAAGCAATTGCCATCATTTAAAAAAAAAGCTTCCAAAATTTGAATGTACGCTCCAAAATGTTTTGAAAAAGTGTGGGTGGGGCCCAACCACCCTTGTTTCCAACAGCTATGGGGTGTCAATACCCCCCCCCCCCTCCCCCGCTACCCCATGTCTAATGCTTGTGTAAGTGCTTTGTTAGGGTCTATGCAATGCTTGAAAAAAAAAATTGCTTTTTTTAATTTTTTTGAATTAAAAGATCCAAATAACTCTTAACACAGTCTATAACATAGTTGAAAAATGAAATGTGCCTTCCTAGAGTTGAAAAATGAAATGCACCTTCCCATATATTTAATGAAAATAGAAGATTTGCAACAAACAGCAAACTTCACCAAATTCAAAACATAAACAGTAGTCTTACCCAACTATTTCCAAACAACTGCAATTAATCATGCTCAAATAGCATAGATTAACTAGCTAATCAACACATGAACTTGCAAAAAATGAATCAAAATCCAACAATAATTGATATTGATTATGATCAAATCTCTACAACCAAAGGATTATTATGACACAAAAAACAACACATACAAATCTGCAACAAACGATGCAGTCATAGAAAGACCGAACTGTATTGTAAACTTGATGCTCCGATACACACCCTAAGTGAGAATGCTCTCAAGAACCAAAGGGTTTTTGTCCTTTGATTCAAACAATCAATGAATTTCCGTCCACTAATCATAGTCTCCTATGAGTTTTCCTCCACAGAAGATCACTTGAACACAAAGTGCCCAAAAGATCAAACTATAACCTAGACCCAAAATGGCACCAATGTAACATGCCAATTGTTCTACCCATTGTTTTTACTATGTTTTACTCACAAGTTAAAGTTTATGCTACTAACAACATGAGCCATAAAAAAAATTCCTTTTCACATGAATAATACGATGCACATTTGAAACATATTCATTCCAAACTTTCCCATTGCATAACATAGAATCATTTCAATAATTCAAGCAACGATTTCACATCACATAATTGCATGATAATAATATTTCCCATTTACAATTTCTCAATAAAAATATAATTACATGATTACATACATAGCTTCTATGAGCTCAATGATAAAGATATATAAACAAAGTAGAACTATCTAGATGTCCCCAATGTTGGTGCATACCTCCAAGATGTTCCCATCATTGGTGCATACATTCTAGGTGTCCCCAAACTGGCACTACATCCTCAAATCCCAGTCACCAACTGTATGAGGGAGAGCATCACTCAAGCATTTTTCTGCCAACCATGGACTTACTGTGGTCCCCCACACATCTACCCAACTGGTAAGATGGCCCTACCCTTCAACAAAGAGATTGGTTTGGTAACCCCATAATCCTGACCTTCTTGAGCATAGTGTTGTGTCCTACATATCTAGAGCTACCATACATTGGTTTCCCTACCTAGATTGCAATTATGGATCACAATGAACTGACAGTGTAGACAATGGCTGCTTACACTACTTGAACCAAAGAATTCAACACCTAGAACTTCAAGTGAGAGTCATTTGTCCACCCACCCTTAAGCTCGATTTGGTATTGACCATAAAAATAACACACATTCACTCTAAGGTGATAGCATAATAAAATACTCAACAAAGTAATTCCCTTAACCATGGATTACCCTAACCCCAAGAATACCCAAGTCTATAATAAAATGATTATCTAGGTTACACCCTTACACATGCATTCCTCTAACCCCAAGTATAACCACACTAACCATACATGTACACAACTAGTGTTTAGCTAGGTTATCCCCTTTCCCATGGATTTCACTAACCCTAGGAATAACCCTACTAACCTCTTATGTTTTGTTAGCAAATGGATTGGCACTTTTATTATAATATCTAAAAATCAACTCTATTGCCCAAGGTGCTCAAAGGCCAACAACGCTAACAGCTTTGGAAAGGTCACAATTGCATTTGTGACTTTCCTTTGTATTTTAGAGGTACAGCTCCATCGTGTGATTTAATTTATTTTGGATGTGCTTTTAACCTGAAAGCAGAAAAGGGAAACAAACACTAATTCATAAAAATGAAATTAGTGCGAGCAAACTGGAAAAGACCACTAACCATTAAACACAAAGACTTAGATACTTAACGATCGAAAGAGAAAATTATCAGAAATCAATAATGATCACAATAAATGAATGCAATGCCGAGAGGACATGCCACACAAAGAATGCTCAATCACCTACACAACCCACATATTGGTACAATAGACATTATATTCAAAACTCACAACTCACAGATTGGAAGTCATTGCAAACATGAATAAATTCAGAAAAAATGAATTGAGAAATATGTTCCTCTTCCCCTATTACATCACAGTGTACTTCGAGAAAATCCGACCCGTCCCAAAAACGTTTCCCTCAAACATATAGGAAAACAGCTCGCCCAAATCTTGGCGGATCCCCAAACGGTTGCCAAATAGAGCGCCAGTTTCTTGCCAACTAATCGCCCACCCTGGAAACCAATGAATGTAGGTGCATTAATGATCAAGAATAATCATAATTACATTTTCCCATTAATACGATCTTCGACAGTCGCCCAAACCTTTCTTTCTCAAAATCTTGCCCTATGGCAGGTTAGATTTACAATTGGTGCAATTCCCAGGAGCCGAATTAAATGACGAATCCATGCTAACACAAGCTCACACGCGCAAACTGTCAAGACGGAGAAACAACTTGGAAAATTAAATAAATCCTCATCACATCAGCATTTAACTTACGCCACCTCATTGTCTTTTCAATTGCCAAGTCCCGATGAGATCCAGCTCAGATATGCCTCTCCTAATTTCTTAAATTCACTAGGAATAGCCATATTTAGCCAACCAAACGACGTCCTAAAAATGGTGAGTGCACACAGTGATGGTGCTTCAATGAATGACTTCATTGTGATTGAAGAAGTTGAGTGTAGCCCTTTCTTCAGGCTATTGTCAGACCAATTGAGGTAGGTCTTCATCATTCAGAGCGAGGTGGAAGAAGGATCGTGTGATATCCTAGGAGAGAGGTTCTTGAACCAAGTTCGCATGCATAAAGTTGATCTTTTGAAACGCTTCATCTACAACATAGTCCGCACCTCGAGGCGACATGACTAGGGAGTGAGAGCGGCAAAACATCTGGTTCATCCTAAATACCTACACAGGGTGAATGTGGCCATTGGAGGACTCAGTCACTTTCCCAAAACCGGACTCGTGGGAGACGCTATTTGCATTGCAACTGCAACCCAACACCAGATTATAGAAGTAGCAGTGACTCTTCTTCGCGCAGGGCTAGTGCGAAATGACATGGGACTGTTTGCCCAGTTTTTGCAATCTCATGAGAACCTACAATCTAGCCCAAATTGAGCATCTCCAGGAGGTGGTGGAGGGAATCCGTGAGTTGATATTTGCCTTATGTACTTGAGAATGTTAATTTGATAACCCCCAATTTTGTAATACGAATACCAAATTTTGTAAACACCGATTACATATAATACAATATAAACTTTTCGGTACTTTGGTGTTCTTTTCTTTCTGAGTATTTTCATGTTCAATTACATTTCCATATCTGGCAGTGGTATTCATCTATGTTGATTTCCTACATATGGGCGCTCTGCAGTTACACACCTCTAACTGACCATTGCTTTTTGCATTACTATTGCTCATTATGGTAGTTCTGAAATGTCCACCGGAATCCACTGTAATTAGGAAAACTTGCACTTTTATCGCCTTTGCCTTCCTAAGAATAGCGCCCTTTGAGTCGGTAAAATAAGGAGTTCACAAAACCCTGGCGGGAACCACCAATGGTTTCTGAAGATATGATAAATCCCACCAATGCTTAAAATTCCTTCAACTTTCCATCGCCAGTGAACTTTTGGGAGGGTTACAAAACATTAAGTACGGACCACCAACATTAAAACTTTAAGCCCTAAGACTCCACAAAGCATTTTGGTATTTCAGAGAGTTATAAATACTTAAAAACATACCACCAACATAAAATAATGAGTAAGTTTAAAGGGAAAGCAGCATAAAAGGGAGTTAGGATAACCTGGGCGGCACCCACCAAGGTTAGCAAAACCTAAGAAAATACTGCCAAAGACCTAGTCTTAGCAAAATTTTGAGTAGGGGCGACGATTTTTAAGGCAATGACCAAAATCGGGGTAACAATGGCTCTATCTGGGGACAAGGACTAAAAGGACGTAGCAAGGGACCCAGAAATATGCTTAAAACCAGTGCCTTATCCATTGGGCATAGAGTCATGAATAGGGGAGGGGCCAAACCAAAACAAGGAAGCAAGAGAAAAGGAAAGACAAACCCAAACCCAAACCAAGCACAACAAAAACGACACACCAAAAAGAAGACTATATACATGGTAGGGTGAAACCTACCAAAAGAAAGGGGAAAGAATATTCATACGAAAACATCAACTGGTTGGAAGAAGAATGAGCCAAACCTAAAAAAAGCCAGTTTCCCCATGCAGCTTTTGAAGAACTGCAAGGATTTGAATTGCCTATAGAACATCAACATAGTTGAGGGAAGTTTCACTAATCATCGCATTCTCGAACAACCACCACTCATCGTACACTTTCTCCTTCTAAGGAAGATGACTCTACATCGTATCACCCATGTTACACCCTATTTTTTCTAGAGGTTCAAACATCTAAATAAATTCTCTTCCATGCAAACGATTTAAATTTTCTTGTATAACTGAAACACAATGACTTTTTACCACGTGAATTACCACTTCATTATCATTGTATTCCTTTAACTCATCTATATTTTCATCTTCCATCAATTCAAAATCCTTTACTCCATCAGCATCCATATAACAAACAGCTTCTCCCATCACTTTATCCTAGAAACAAAAATCTAAACCTTCAAACAGGGGATTACTCTGTACTTCGAACTGCTCATCAAAAACAAATAGAGGATTAGAATTTACACACCACTTCGCTTCCTCTTTCTTCTCTTTAACCAGAATATTACCTTGCTCATTCAAAGCAATTTAATCCCCATATATTTCGTGTTATGTGTCACAAGCAGCAAAGCTTCATATTCAGTAGCATTCTTCATGCAAGCAATATGAGAAAGGATGCAACTTGCCTTCTAGAGAAATTAATAACATATCAACTCTTGATCCATTAATTGAACAACTCCAATCAAAATGGAGAGTCAAAATCCTTTATTCTTTGACTCCAACATTGTATTCTAAACCAATAGGACAAGTGCTCTATATTTCTTCATCAATCATCATCATATAAGTTCTTGGTCCAATTTCCTTATATAGGATGTTCACCCTTGGATCCTGGAATTTTTGAATTATAGTCTATGATTTTGAGAGCTTGTTCAAGGCAAACTTTCCTACCTTTAATGGGAATCATAGTGGAAGACCAATCAAGTTGTCTTTTTCCACCTAACTCCTTGCAAAAACTTCTGCTCGAGAGCATTTCATAATTTGCCAAAATATCTACTACCAATATATCCATCATAATTCTCTTTTCTAGATAATCAACTAAAGCCACTTGCACATTATTGAGCTGACCAACCAATGCTATTGACTTTGATTCCAAAGAGTAGCATTTGCTGAGAGTCTTAGTGCATGTTAATCCTAGAGCAGTCATTACTGTCAAGGGCATGACATTATTTGATGCTCCTAAATCCTAGATTATAACCTCTTATATACAATGAAACAGAGAAGGGTTTCGATTTCTACTTACTGGAACTGCAGTTTTCTCTACATAGTTGATTTTGACCCCTTCTTCACATAGCTAATTACTATTTCTAATTGTTTTGGATGATTCTACAAGAATTCCAACTGAGATATATGTACTTCTGTCTTAGCCCTATAATCTAGAATATCAAAATTTGGAGTTGTTTCAGATATAATTGCAATGGTTTCAGATAAAGAAGGCTTTGAATTTGCAATCGATTTGTCCTTCCCTTTCAAGAGTTTAATTTTTTTATTTTTCAATCCTCTGATTCTAAGAGCAAGGACAGCTAGAAAATGTCTTCGGAAACCAGTCCATCACTCATCACTTGAGGATTCTTGAATAAAACCTATTGT
This sequence comes from Sequoiadendron giganteum, assembly GCA_007115665.2. Taxonomy (NCBI): domain Eukaryota; kingdom Viridiplantae; phylum Streptophyta; class Pinopsida; order Cupressales; family Cupressaceae; genus Sequoiadendron; species Sequoiadendron giganteum. The sequence continues at coordinate 336,976,222 of CM021109.1, read as the reverse complement.
AGAATTGCCATCGGATTTGCTTCAATAAATGCTCAGGTCACCTGATAACCCTTGATTGTTTTGTTTCGTTGGCATCATGGTCTATGGTATCATGGAAGGAGCAATAGTTCATATTCTTGCTAGGAGGAGCCTCCAATGCAAGTCTTTCAAGGATAACAAGTAATCTGGGTCAATTCATCCCATTTGCAAGACCAAATTTTCTGCAAGTGCTCCTTGATAGAGGTATGCTACAGTATTTTGAGGGAATTGATGCTTCATAAGGTCACATCATTCACCACCTTTTGTAACAAAGGATCAGCTTAACTTTGAATGAGGGGGCAAATGAAGGTCTCTTTTATAGTTCTCCTGTAGTGATTATATCATCGTCCAATTTATGCACCTGAGTTTGTGCCTCTTCAAGCTGATTAAAAAGGCAATCTTTGGTGGTAATGCATTGATAAAACAATTCAAAAGAATTTACAATGAAGGTTTCAATGTCACATTAATTCTTCCCACAAGGGATTAAATCAAGCAATGAACTCTTACATAGGCTCATTGTAGTCTTTCTTGGAGTTGGACAACTATGTGAACAAGAAATGATCATCTTCGATCGGCTTGAAACAAGTCAAGAATTATTCAATCATAAGAACCTAACTAGTGATGCAATTGGAAGGAAGATGGTGAAACCATTCAGCTACACCTTTGACTACTGTCTCTACAAAAAGCTAGACAACTACACCTTTATGTGAAACACCCAAAATGCCACAAATAGTTGTAAATGCCAAGATGTGTTCATTAGGGTGTTGAGTGTCATTGCTATGGAATTTTGGAAAAAAAAATTCTAGATCCTTGGGAAAGTCATGGCAAGCTCGAAACATAAGAAGACCAATCTAATTTCCCTAAGGCAAGGGAGAAAGAATGCCATTGTCATTGTTGTTGTCATGGTCTTCCATTGTTTGATCAAGAGGTTTTTAATCCAATGGAAACAATACTTTGACGAGTTTGAGTATGGATGGAAGAGAGCTTGAATTGGAGGATGCTTGTTCAAAGACAGGAAGAGCAGGCTCAAAAGGATAAGCTTTCCTTAACGACTTCATTTAAAGCTTATAAGAACGATTTTTAGTTCCAGGCAAGAGGAGGTAGAACAATAATATTATCTACTAATTAACTAGAGATCAATAGACTCGTATTAACAAAAATATTGGATTTGAAAAAATGAGACAATATTAATGACACCATTGGGCAAAGTATGAGATTATAAAGGATCAATAACACAAAAGTATACAAAGCAACTACAAAGGATAGAAGATAGATGCCACACAAAGTTAAACATAATTCTTCTTTATTGATAGTTTGACAAAACCACACCTACAACACAATAATTGAACTCTTCAACTTGAATGAAAATTTTTACAACATAAGCCTAACACAAAATCCCATTACCTTGAATGAGCTCAAGGCATTATTTATAAGCTCTCCAAGAGAATTTTCTAGCGAAAAATAATAATGAATAATGATTTAAAGCTACTTATAAATCAACTATATCCCTATCCTTTTGAAAGGAAGCAATAGATACTTAAAATAGCTTGGAAAAGGATTCCCTTTGCTTTAAGATTCTCTATCTTTGTTCAAAAGTTTAGCCTGAGCTCCTAAATCAATGAATGGTTGTAATGCATTGCTTTGTTGTTTTAAAACACTAACTTTCCCATTGATTAAACCGCCTATGTCAAGGGCTGTTCATTACAGGTCACTATTAACTTTCGAATCTTTCAACTTTGGTGTTGATGCTACTTTTAGATGACTTAAACATCTAATCACACTTTTCTGCCATCATCACCACCTTAGTCACCTTTCCTTAGTGGTATTGCCATAGGAAACGTGTGAAATTTCTGATGAGCACATGCTTATACTGAGGGGCGGGGGGGCTGCAGGGTGGATTAGTATAAGACTATTTTTTAACTTTTTCAAATTAATAACCACAATAACTTCAAATACACAGCATCAACAAATAAGAACACAAGATTTATGTGGAAACCTATTTGAGAGAAAACCACAGAATAAGGACTGCTTGGATCTACTGTCCAAATCCACTCACCAAAACACAGTCTTTTAAAACAATTTGTAGGCACCAACCCACTAGAAACACCAATCCCCACCACTAAGCACCAACTAATAAGAAACACCAATATGTTTAATATGATGCACCAACCTCTAACTCAACAAAGTCTTGTCTTCTTGAGAATAAATCAACTTCAAAATTTGCCTTCAATAATCTTCTATTATTTCCTTCTCCTTAAATCTGCTTGTGCTTGTATGATGTATCTTTTATTCCTCACTCTCTTCTCCACATTCCACACACTCCTTTTATATCTTCACCAAGATAGGCGACTTTATGCAGGGATAGATTGTTTGACAAAGGAGGCGACTCTGCTCTTTTTTACAACCTTTCTTCGCACCTTTTAATAGGGGTGTTTTGTCCCTTTATGAGGGTGCTAGCATAATGGGTCAGCCCATAAATAAGATAAATTTATTTGTCTTTATAAACACCAAAAGAGGCGGCTCTATAGGGGGTCAACTTCATGGAAAAAATATATAAATTTTTTATTTTAAATCACCACATGGGGGTGCTAGGAATCTAAGGGTCAGCCCTTAGAAATAGATAAAATTAAACTTTTATTTCCCTTTGTGAGAGAGGCGACTTCATAGAGGGTTGCTCATAAAAAATTTCAAATAATCTTGGTTTCGCAATGTTACAAAGATGAGCCAATTTCACCAATATGGGTGCCAAATATGCGTCGATATGACAATTCACTTCTTCCTCAACAATCTCTCTTGGCTTTCGTTTTCCTTTGACATCAATGACAATTAATCCAACAATTTACTAATGTGAGTTTTAACCATCATAGCCAACTGAACTAGAGATGTCCCACCCCAGGTGGACATTTGCAAACACAAAAATTTCTGCCTTGTTTTGGTTGATTGCTCTTTCTAGTTTGTTTGTTCTGTGATTTAATAAGATAATGCCAAGAAAGCAAATGATGTTGAAAGGCAATGGAAAATTAAACTAACCGCGGTAACAGCCTCTTAAGATATTTAATCAAATCAGATTTAAACAGCTGTGCAAATACAATGTATTTAAATATTCAAAAATCAGACTTTAATTTCCTTGCAAATGTATTACAAACAAATACCCAGAAATTCTGAAATAAAGCTACAGGTCTGAAAACTTATAATCAACAAATCTAGAACTTAATTGCAGCATTCTTTTTGAGACCCACGTAGTTAAAAGAATAGGTGCTAGCAGCAATAAATATATCACCAATGATTGATCTTCACATGATAAACAACTTGCTCTTAAACCCTTGCTAAGTTTTGGAAATAATCACTTAAAACTATGCACCAATACTGTAGCATTTTACTCTAGCGACGGTACTGTAGCGTCACTGTAGCAGCAAGATTAAGCTTCTGATCTGCTCTATATAATGCACAAATAGAACCCCACATACCAAAAGATGAAGGCACAAACAACAATAAATTGTTCTCCAATGATAAACTTCAAAACCCTTGTAAATCATTTTGATGAAATTCTCCAATGAAGCTCAAAGTTGACTCCTAAATGAAGCCAATCTCATAGGAAATCTTCAGTTGGTATTTCACAACCTCATAATGCAAAAATCAGAGAGATACAACGTTCTCAATGACCAAAAGTGCAGAAATTGCAGAAACTCTAGGTTTCTTCTTCTCCACCATGAAACTCTTCAAAAGCCAAAGTATAAAAATGATCAAATGATACCTTTTTCATTTCTTTTGGTGCCTTTTATACTCATCTCCAAAAGGGGTCAATTTCTCTTGAGGCCTTTAAGCATTTAAAATATCATTAAATGATTTCTTTTTAATTCACTTTTATAACTCCTTAAGTGGGCACCCAAATCCAAGATGAATAAATATTGATTTAAATACACTTCTAAATATCTTGACTTTATAATCAATAATGTCCTTTTATAATAAAGTCAAATAAAGCCATTAAATGCTCTCACTTTATAATTTGACTTTATGATATTAAATCCCCTTTAATCATAAAGTCACATGAAGTCAATATAATATTCCCTTTAAATAACTAATTATTATTAAAGTAACACTTTAATAATAATAACACTTTAATAGCCGATAAGGGCATGGTTCGGTGGTCAAGTCGCTTGGTTGTAGTGACGGCCACCAGGTTCAAGCCCCCGCTGGGCCAAAGTGCTCGTAGGCCTTGTGCCTTCGCTGGGCCAATGTACTCGTGGGTTTGGTTGTTTCTTGTGGTTTCTTGTACCCGGTTCATAGCTCCGGTCAAAAGCGTTTACCCCTAATAATATGGGTGCATTGCACCTTTTAAAAAAAATTTAAAAAATTTTAAAAAAAAATTACACTTTAATAATAATTAAATGTCATAACTCCATTAATAACCATTATTTAATGATTTTGACTTCATCGCTAGCTAGCCCACTACTCACACTATCAATCTAGATGCCTTACTACAAAATAGTAAGGTGGGTCTCTAAAGTCCAATTGACTTATTATAAATAGTAAGTATATGCAAACAATGCCAGAAAACCTTGAGTGTCAATTGTCTCAGAACATATGAAGGATCTGGAGATGAAAACACAAACAACTGTCCTCTAGAGAGCCAAATAACTCCACAACAGGGTCCTCTAATCACCAGTATTAGCCTACAGGGACCCTGCAAAGAAACTCCACTCTACCGGAGGCCCAAAGGAAGAACTGTGAAAAGTCCCACACATCTCTAACTAACTCCTGTAGCAACAGCATAAACACAACTGCGCAAAATATCCCTAGATCCCAAACCCAGAATGGAAGTCTTCCATGTATAACATCCTCAGACTTTCACTGCACTCTTTTGTCTCCAACTTCACCATGTCGAGAGTGGTGAAGCAACCCAATAAGACCACTCCAATACACAGTGCCAAACCTGTCGCCACCTGGATCCCAAAAATACCGAACCTCCCATCCATCTGTCATGCGGAGATAAGAACATTTGGAAGCATCTGCTACACCATATCTCTCTACAACCTCTGCAAAACTCCCATGGATGTGATAATTAACCAAGCCATCATGCCCACTGCCACTACAACCACCCTGAAGCCTTGACTCCAATTGAAACCCAAAAGTGGCAAACTCTGTCAGGTAGACAACAGCATGATGGTATTCCAACCTCTGATCCTGCAAGTAATTCCCTACAAACAACTGAGTCGGAGACTTGCAACCTTTAGTCCCATCTTCTGAAAATGGAAACTCTCCATCCCACAATGGATGGTATAAGCCCTAAGCCAATCCACATCGACGCATCATCAAACCCTCCATGTGTGGACTAAAGGGGAAGTGATGAGCACTCCTCACCATGCAGACAATGTAAAACTACTTAGTGAGCCCTGTTTGGCATCCTGATGCACTAGACGGATCCCAAACATTGCGATCATCACCCAAAACTGTACTAGTATCAGGAGTGTAATCAGCATCCAACTTGAAGAATGGATTATCATAGACCAATCCAACATCAGACTCAAATAATGGATTATTCACAAACAGCACAACCACTCCATGTTGATCTAAATCATCCATCTCCCAATCCCTGGAACAATGAATTGAATCGAAATCCTGAAAAACCTCCTCTCTTGTTGATGAATGGTAGATTCGGTCAGATATAAATGATGATTGTTGAAAGCATCATCATCATTTATATATGATCGAAATTACTCATCATTTATATTTTTGAAAAATGAGAAATTTGAATTAATGGAATTCAACATATATAAATCGAACTTTGCTTTATACTTATCGCTGGGTACTAACATTGTTTTGTTTACCACCGATTAGTAATAATCGGCTATGAGAAACCTGCGCCCTTCAAGGGACAAGTCCTCTCATGGGGCGCGTCTCTCCTTGGAGGCGCGTACCTTTGCGGAGATGTGTCTCCCCCCTCTAGTAAAAAGCATGATAGAAACCATTGAGTGTAGACATCGAAATTTATTAATGTTCTGCAATCAACACATTCAGCATAAAGAGAAGAAATCTGGAAATTAATTTTGACTTAGAATTCTCACACAGAATTTAAGACCTTAGTGTTTCCTTAGATTTCTTAAGGATCCTATTTGATAAAGATTTGATTACATTTACACGGTATCAGAGCCAAGTTGTGTGAATCCAAATCAAATCTAGATATCAGATTGCTCTAGAAAATTCGTATTTTTGAAAATCGAATTCACATCACATTCTTCATAATGTCAAGTGTGATCAGATTTGAAGATCGTCTTGCAGGAGCAGACAACTTCACATTATGGAAATTTAGAATCATGATGATCCTTAAAGAGAATAAATTAGACTAACTTGTGAGAGAAAATAAAAAGGAACCAGAGGCTGATCCTGAGAAAACTCAATGGATTGAAAACAATGAAAAAGCCATGAAAATCTTAGTAGATGCAGTTAGGGATCATATAGTGCCCATCCTAGCAAAACATGAAACTGCATATCATATGTTCAAATCTCTTGAGAGTACCTATGAAATCAACAACACCAGTAGGACTTTTGCATTAAAGAGGCAAATCAACGATGCCCAGATAAACAAGGGAGAGTCAATTAATGCATACTTCATGAGGATCATTGAACTAAGGGATCAATTATCCACAATTGGATATCAGATTGATAGCAAAGAGTTAACTCTAATTGCACTAGGAGGCCTACCAAACTCATGGGAGTCATTTGTTCAAGGAATAAGTGTGAGATCTAAACTTCCCAAGTTTGATAGGCTAAGAACTAGCTGCCTTCAAGAAGAAACAAGACTCTCCACAAAAGAAAATAAACAGAAGAAAATAGATGAAGACATTCATGTACTCAACACAACGTCTAATAAAAGGAATAAGAAAAACTCCTACAAGAGAGGATCTTTTAAAAGAAAGAGAAATTCCAATGGAAAGGGATCTTCTACGAAGAAAGACATCTCTCAAGTGCAATGCTTTAGATGTGATCAATATGGCCATTATGCAATGAAGTGCCCTGACAGATCAAAGCAACAAGCATCTTTTTCCAAAGTAGGAAAGACAAATTCAGATCATGAATCTGAGAACTTTGTGTTCTATACAGCCTTATCTAGTCAAGTATCTAACAACACCCACAACTGGGTAATTGATAGTGGTTCCTCTAGACATATCACAGGATTCAAAGAACACCTAGACACCTTGACTGAAAAGATTGATGAAGAAGTAACCATTGGGGATGATTCTGCACAACCTGTAAAAGGGGTTGGAACTTGCTCCATCAAACTGAAATCTGATCTTTCTCTTCAACTCACTGGAGTCTTATTTGTACCTGGAATAAAGAGGAATCTAATATCCATCTCTGCCCTTGAAGACAATGGATATAGAGTTACCTTTATGGATGGGAAAGTTCTAGCATGGCCTAAGAACTCAACTATCAAGAAAGCCCAAACCATAGGTGTAAGACAAGGGTACCTTTACAAACTATGCACTGAAGTTAAACAAGCCCTTACCCTTGACACCTTTGATTCAAATGAGATTTGGCATAGAAGATTAGGACACCTTCATTTTCGTGCCCTACCTTCTGTGGAAAAACTTCTAACAGGCTTACCTAAGTTAAAACCATCTCATGAAGGAACTTGTAAAGGTTGTGCCTTAAGAAAGAATACAAAGGGATCCTTTCCCAATAGTTTGAACAAAACCCTAAATGTGTTAGAACTGGTTCACTCAGACTTATGTGGACCCATGTTTGTACCCTCTAAAGCAGGATTTCTATACTATGTCATATTTATAGACGACTTCTTTAGGAAAACCTAGATCTATTTCCTTAAGTGTAAAGAGTCAATAGAAATCCTCAAAAGGTTCAAAGAGTTCAAAGCCCTTACTGAAAACTTCTCCGGAAAGAAAATAAAAACCTTAAGGACAGACAATGGGAAAGAATACACCTCTGAAATTTTTAAGGAATTATGCATGAGTGCTAGAATTAAGAGGGAGTTCACAGTTGCCTACAACCCTAAACAAAATGGGGTTGCTAAAAGAAAAAATAGAACCATTGTAGAAGCTGCTAAGGCAATGTTGCTTGACCAAAACATTGAAACTTTTTTCTGGGCAGAAGCCTCTAGGACTGTTGTCTATATCCAAAATAGATGTCCTCATTCTCATCTTGATAACAAAACTCCTAAAGAAGCCTTTACTAGCATAAAACCTAACATTAGTCATTTTAGGATTTTTGGCTCTCCTGTCTATATTCATGTGGCCAAAGAGAAGAGATTCAAACTAGAACCTTTCGGAAAGAAGGGGGTATTTGTGGGTTATAGTGAAACCTCCAAAGCCTACAGGATATTCATACCCGGGCATAAACAAATTGAATTGAACAGAGATGTCATCTTTGAAGAAGATATTGCATTCAAGAGGGCAAGAAGTTCTACTGAGATAGAAACCTATTCCCCTAGAGTACCTGAAATGGAACCTGCTCCTGAGATTCAGAGGGAGCATCCTGAGGAAATGCCACATGAACTTCCTTCTACTTCAAATGAGAATACAAATGACAACGGCAGAAAGAGACCACTTTGGGCTAGAAAGATGATCAAAGAAGCCGAGGATCATGTAGCACCCAAAGGAATGTTCAGGGAAAGTAAAAGACCCAAACGGTTCTCTAGCTATGTTGCTCTAATGAACAACATCATAAACTCAGAACCTGTCAGTGTTACAGAAGCTTTCAAACATCAAGCATGGAAGGATGCAATGACGGAGGAATATCAGTCCATTCTAAAGAATGATGTATGGCATATAGTGCCTAGACCGAAAGAGAAATCTGTTGTCTCTTCCAAATGGCTCTTCAAAATCAAGCATGTTGTTGATGGCATTATAGAAAAACATAAAGCACGTTTTGTGGCAAGAGGTTTTTCTCAAAAGGAAGGCATTGATTATGAAGAAACATTTGCACCTGTTGCCCGCTACACATCGGTGAGAACAGTATTAGCCATTGCTGCAACTAAAAGATCCATCAAATGGATGTGAAAACTACCTTCCTGAATGGAACCATTGAAGAGGAAGTCTATTTGGAACACCCTGAAGGTTTTGTGATACATAAACCTGACTCACATATGTGCAGACTGAAGAAAGCCCTCTATGGACTTAAACAGGCTCTCAGGGTCTAGTATGAAAGAATTGACAGCTATCTCTTGGGACTAGGATTTTCCAAGAATGATGCTGACTCCAATCTCTACTTCAAGGTAATCAAAGGTGATATGCTAATAATTATTTTATATGTTGATGACCTGCTGATAATAGGAAAAGATCACCTCATTGCTCAAGGAAAGCAGGATCTAATTTCTGAATTTGACATGAAAGACTTGGGCATTCTACACTACTTCCTAGGTTTGGAAGTATGGCAAAAATCAGAGGGCATTATACTAAACCAAGGGAAGTATACTATTGATATTCTGAAGAGATTTGGAATGTTGGATTGTAGACCAATGTCTACACCTATGGAAACCAACCTTCACAAACTGAAAGAAGCAGCAGCAGAATCCAAGTGTGCAGATCCAACCCTTTATAGACAAATGATTGGATCCTTGATGCATCTGGTTAACACCAGACCTGATATTTGCTATGCAGTGAATGTTCTCAGCCAGTTCATGTGTGAGCCAAAGGAAATTCACCTAATGGTTGTGAAACATATTTTGAGATATCTTCAAGGCACTATTGGATATGGTCTTCTTTACAGAAATAACCAACTAGATCTACATGGGTACTCTGATTCAGATTGGGCTGGAAGTGTAACCGATCGGAAAAGCACATCAGGATGTTGCTTTAGTTTAGGATCGGCTATGATCTACTGGATTTGCAGAAAACAGTCTTCAGTTGCACAGAGCTCAACAGAAGCTGAATACATTGCAGCCTCTATGGGAGCAAGAGAAGCAGTTTGGCTTCGTAAATTGCTTGTGGGACTCTTTGGTGAGCCCTTGAATCCTACAATTATTCATTGTGATAATCAGAGTTGCATCAAACTCTCTGTAAATCCTGTCTTCCATGATAGATCTAAGCACATTGAGATCCCCTATCATTATGTAAGAGATATGGTGGAAAGGAAAGTGATCCAATTGGAGTATGTTAGTACAAATGATCAAACTGCAGACATTCTCACCAAGCCTCTCTCCCGAATCAAGGTAGAGCACTTCAGGAAGAAACTTGGTATGGTTGAAATGTAATTTGATATTTATGTTTGAAATACAAATTGTTTATAAATTGTACTAATATATAAAGATGTTTAATGTGTAAACTCTTTTGTCATGTGTGTGACTCCATGACCTTATGGGCCTACTCCCCTTGTGTACATTATTGAAAGGTGACGATCTTTCTAATAATGAACACTTGTATTTGACATTGTAAAGTGACGACTCTACAATGATAAACTATCATGATAGATATTATGTGACTTGATATCTGTGGACATGTCATGATAGTATCTCTTGGACACTTTGATGGATATCATGGGACTTGATGTCATCTGTAGATCATTGTGATCCTTAAGAGATAATCATGGTGGATATTTATATCTGTGGATATGCCATGAATTATGGTAGACATCATATGACTTGATGTTAGTGCACATACTATAATGAAGATGTGTTATGAAGAATGTCATGTGACTTGACAATATTGAATAAAACATACCATATCTTCGATATCACATGTGAAGGTGATATCTCTACTTATTTGATTTGAAATATCTTCCCTAGCTAAGAGGGAGTGTTGATGAATGGTAGCTTCGGTCAGATATAAATGATGATTGCTGAAAGCATCATCATCATTTATATATGTTCAAAATTACTCATCATTTATATTTCTGAAAAATGAGAAATTCGAATTAATGGAATTCGACATATATAAATTGAACTTTGCTTTATACTTATTGCTGGGTACTAACATTGTTTTGTTTACCAACGATTAGTAATAATCGGCTATGAGAAACCCGCGCCCTTCAAGGGACATGTCCTCTCATGGGGCGCGTCTCTCCTTGGAGGCGCGTACTTTTGTGGAGATGTGTCTCCCCTCTCTAGTATAAAGCATGATGGAAACCATTGAGTGTAGACATCAAAATTTATTAATGTTTTGCAATCAGCACATTCAGTATAAAGAGAAGAAATCTGGAAATTAATTTTGACTTAGAATTCTCACACAGAATTTCAGACCTTAGTGCTTCCTTAGATTTCTTAAGGATCCTATTTGATAAAGATTTGAGTACATTTACATCTCTCCTTGCGCCCTTCTCTCTACTGAGAGAGATAGAATGCAAACTCCCACCATCATGTGAGCCATCAGCTCTACCCACTTCCTTAACGAAGGTACTGCTATTATGTACCACACAAGATGGCTCCAAAGACATAATAGAAGTTTATGAATTGACAATATCTTTGCACACTTCTTCTTCCATAGTGTCTGCATATCCCTCAGAAGAGCGATCCTGGGACTCATTGCCAATTAATGAGTTTTCTAATTTCTTTTCTATGGTCTGATTTGAAAGATCAGACTTGTGGTGGCATAAATCAACATCACATAATTCATTTTTAACACTCAGATCTTGAGTGTCAATGTTAGGGGACTCCACACATCCATCATCTTCACGAGGAATGGTTGCTATCTCATGAGTAAGCTTGACATTATGACTGCTGTCATAAAACAGAAAATCAAGAGCTACATAATACTTATCTGTATTGTCCTCAAGAGACTCAACCAAAACTTCATTCTCTGCTAACTATCCATTGCCAAATGCTAGTTCAAAGGGTTTCTTCATAGGAAAATTGAGTGTATCATGTGCCATAATTTCTGCCCTATGGCTGCAAGGTAAATCTGCATGTGTATAAACCTCCTTAATCTTAGTGGCTTCATCAAGGGATCCTCTTTGTCCCTCCAAATGATGTGACTCATGAACCCCAACATCTTCATGCAACATGTGCATCTCCAAATCTGCCTCCTTTGTGGCTACTTCTTCAATGCATCCATGTGTCAAAATGAGGTCTTCCTCTGTAATATCCCCATTTTTAGCCATACGCTTTTTTGTGCTCTTCAACCTATTCTGGAAGCCCGTAGGCTCGTTGAGGTGAAATCAAGGTTTCTTTGTTTGGAAGTTTTTTTGGTATTTCCCGGAATTTACTATTTTTAGTAAATTCTATTATTGGCAGTGAACAGTTGTCAGCACTTCAATAAGTCATCTTCAGTTGGAGCAGTTGTTGGGGTTTGATTTTTTGGCTTTCTAAAAGCATTTTGGTGAAATAATATATTTCAAGGCATTAATGTTTTAATTTCAAGTTGACCCCTTGGCCTAGCACATTAACTTTAAGTTGTGTTTAAAAGGTGGCCATGAAGGGGGACACCTTCATGAAGGAAATTTTGAACATTTAATAAAGTTCATTTATGCCTTGAAGTGGATGCCATTCTAAGAGGGATTTATTATTTATGAATTTTAAAATATTTCAAAAAGGGAACTTTTGGCGTCCCATTCTTGGAGGAGTTTTGGGAATTTGAAAAGTCACCTCTTTTTCTATAAAAGAAAAGTTTTGCTCCAGCTCTTATCATGCATGAACTTATGCTAATGTTATGTTGTCAAAATGACAACTTGGTTTTCACTTCGAGGGATGCTTACCTCTTAGTTCCAATCCAATTTCGTGTTTGAAAGATAACACCTAGTTGGTCTTATTGCTGCTTCTCATCCAAACTAGCAGATTGAGTCTCATAGATTGAAGATTTTGGAGTTTTTTCCAGATTTTGAGTTGCTGGTGCAGCCATGGCTGAAGGTCGATTTTACTTGCAGCTCTTTTCTTGCATTTATTTCTGATATGGATATTTTACCTATGTGTTCCTAAGCCTTGGGCGACCCTCTCCAAGAGGTTTCGGATTTTATTAATGTGTTTCTGATTTTTTATGAAAAAATTGCCCCTCTTGAAGGTCGTACTTTCCATAATGACATTGGGATGCGTGCATTATTAAATGTGGAGACTTTGGTGCAGTTTGTGTGTTTGAGTAGGGGCGCCTTTACTCCTAGAAGCTGCTGCAAGCGATTCCATGTCAATTGGTAATGATATGATGAAGTTATGAACATTTTGGTGTGCTACAGTTTGCCGGTAATTCATTTTCAGTTTGCTGATTTTTATATCAGACTTGTTTAGTTTGAGTTTTCAGTTCTCTCTTCAATAAGTTGGATAGATATCTAACGTGGGATCATCTAGTTTCAATGTATTTCATAGCTATTGTAATTCTAATGTAATTTTGCAGCTCTTCTTCATTTTGTAAGACTGTAAACGGTAGTACTGTTCCAGCCCCTTATTTCTGCAATTATTTCATTTAATTCACATTAAGCACCCCTGGATGGTATACCGCCAGTGTGGAGAATGAATGTTTTAATCTATCTTGTACCCACTGTCAAGTGGTGAATCCCCACTCCTTAGTGGATGCCCGCCGCAGCGGATGAATTGTTTATTTGTATTTTCTTTACCCCCACTGTTTTGGTAGAAGAGTGGAAATTCTCTCACGGTTGGTTATCTGCCTAAGTTCTTTTCAATTTGTAATTAGCACTCCGCCATATGTTAGCACCTTGCCTTCTAAAGGATCTTGTGTGCACATTCTTGGTGTTGAGTTTAATTCCTCTCATTCAATTGTAATCATTTCAGTTATTGATTAAGTAGATCCTAGGGATCCTCTGACCATATGCCCACCCCTCCTCCTTAAGTGGTTTTAGGGCGCATTCTTGGTTAGAGTTCTTTTCCGCATCATTTTGGTTTGAAGCTAACCTTAACGGGTGCATGATTACATTGTAATTGTCATTGAAAATCAAGAAAAAATTGAAAGGGTATCTTTCATCCTCAAGCTTCTTTACCTCATTATTTGTGCATTGGTGGTTAGGCTCCCGATAACCTTTGCAAGTGAATCATAGACCTTGTATTCTCATTTCATTCTTGCTCATGATGGGAGTTCTTGTAACCTGATCACTGAGTTTGGATGTAGAACAATCTTCATTATCTGCTTTAATAGTTCTACCATACCTGCTCACATTGTGCCCATGACTGAATTTTGCCCCTTTAGATGAAATTTTCTCCTAATATACTTCACCAATCCAATCTTTTTAGGGCTCAGGATGACAACGAAGTTCAGATAACCATGAAAAGAGTATTGTGCTTTAAAATAATCTAGCATACTCCGATAGTCCTCAAATAGTCGAGAGGCTTCCCGTTCATAACCTTCCCTGAGCTTGATGGCATCCTACTCAAGCTCTTTCGTGGATTTCCTACAATACTATAATAACCCATAACTGAAACTAACCAGAAACTGATGGGTGTTGGTCACTCAAATGCAAGATGTTTATTCACTAAATATTTATTTTAACCCAGCTGAATGGCAGAAGACCGCTCTACCACTGAGATGCCCCACCCCAAGTGGACATTTGCAAACACAAAAATTTCTGCCTTGTTTGGGTTGATTGCTCTTTCTAGTTTGCTTGTTTTGAGATTTAATAAGATAATGCCAGAAAAACAAATAATGTTGAAAGGTAATGGAAAATTAAACTAACCGCGGTAACAGCCTCTTAAGATATTTAATCAAATCAAATTTAAACAGCTGTGCAAATACAATGTATTTAAATATTCAAAAATCAGATTTTTATTTCCTTGCAAATGTAATACAAACATACCCGGAAATTCTGAAATAAAGCTACAAGTCTGAAAACTTATAATCAACAAATCTAGAACTTAATTGCAGCATTCTTTTTGAGACCCACATAGTTAAGAGAATAGGTGCTAGCAGCAAAAAATATATCACCAATGATTGATCTTCGAATGATAAGCAACCTACTCTTAAACCCTTGCTAAATTCTGGAAATAATCGCTTAAAATCTGCACCAACACTATAGCATTTTACAGTAGCATTTTACTGTAGCACAAGTACTGTAGCATCACTCTAGCAGCAAGATTAAACTTCTGATATGCTCTATATAATGCACAAATAGAACCCCACGTACCAAAAGATGAAGGCACAAACAACAATAAATTGTTCTCCAATGATAAACTTCAAAACCCTTGTAAATTCTTTTGATGAAATCTTCCAATGAAGCTCAAAGTTGACACCTGAATGAAGCCAATCTCACAGGCAATCTTCAGCTAGTATTTCACAACCTCAAAATGCAAAAATCAGAGAGATACAACGTTCTCAATGACCAAAAGTGTAGAAATTGCAGAAACCCTAGGTTTCTTCTTCTCCATCGTGAAACTCTTCAAAAGCCAAAGTATAAAATGATCAAATGATACCTTTTTCATTTCTTTTGGTGCCTTTTATACTCATCTCCAAAAGGGGTTGATTTCTCTTGAGGCCTTTAAACATTTAAAATATCATTAAATGATTTCTTTTTAATTCACCTTTATAACTCCTTAAGTGGGCGCCCAAATCCAAGATGAATAAATAATTATTTAAATACACTTTTAAATATCTTGACTTTATAATCAATAAATGTCCTTTTATAATAAAGTCATTAAATGCTCTCACTTTATAATTTGACTTTATGATATTAAATCCCCTTTAATCATAAAGTCACATGAAGTCAATATAATATTCCCTTTAAATAATTAATTATTATTAAAGTAACACTTTAATAATAATTAAATGTCATAACTCCATTAATAACCATTATTTAATGATTCTGACTTCATTGTTGGCTAGCCCACTGCTCCCACTGTCAATCTGGATGCCTTACTAAAAATAGTAAGGTGGGTCTCTAAAGTCCAACTGACTTACTATAAATAGTAAGTATATGCAAATAATGCCAAGAAACCCTGAATGTCAATTGCCTCAAACCATATGAAGGATCTGGAGATGAAAACACAATCAACTATCCTCTGGAGAGCCAAATAACTCCACAACAAGGTCCTCTAATCACCAGTATTAACCTAAAAGGACCCAGTGATAGGCTAAATCCACTAACTCTGATGCACGCTCAAAAAATGGGGGTATTACAAAATTGCACCCTAAGGTTGGCATTGCTACTAAGAATATGTGATTTTAACTTATGTTTTAAGACTTGTTTTTATGGGGTCATGTTTTTCTGCCACCATCACCAACATTTTCATCCTTTTAGAGTGGTGTTGCCACAAACAAAGTGCAACATGACTTAAGTTTTTTAAGTGTCTATTTACTTGGTCATGCTTTCCACCATCGCCAATCGGATCACGTTTCAAGAGTGGCAAGGCCAAGGATAAAGTGCAACATTCCACTTAAAACTTGCCTTCATACAGCTGATCACAACTTTAAATCCACTCGACCACTTAACCAATCATGTTTTTACCCAAGAAAAACCACTTTAAAATGGCAATTGACTTTGATGTTTTTGTAGGATATTTCGGTGCAATTTCAACAAGAATTTGCCACCTTGGATGGAACTTTAGACTAGTATCTCCAATAGAAAAGGACAACCTTTCCCTTAGTTGCATGTATCTTCACCTTATTGTCATTTTGGACAAATTGCTAGACGTAATGTCCCCTTCCTAGGCAATCGGCAGGAGTTGTGGTTAGTCTATCACCTTGGTCCCTGTAGACTAACGTGGTGGTTGGGGACCCTTCTAAGAGAGTTTGTGGCTTATCAATCAACCATTTGTGTTTAGTTGGTGCTTCCTAACTCAATGTATTTCAAGGGTTTCACAATGATGCCTTCCAATGCATACTTTGGACATTTTGTTCACACTTACTATTTTTAGTAAGTCACAGGTTGATCACCGACCTGGTCAGTTGGCAGCATTTTGATGTTAGGAATGTCGGTGAATACTTACCTTGGTTTTATCTTGGCAGTTAGCATGGTTCAAAGCTTTAAGTTTAAATAACGTTAATATTAAAGTTAAATTAAAAGTTATGATATTGCTATCAAGATTCAACCGTGTAGCTTTCCGAGTCAAACTCATTAGCCCATGTTTCATGAGTAGTGGTTCGTAAGAACCCATCTCTCATGATAATGAATGGTCCACTTAATGATTAAGGAGTTATAAGGGATTTTAAATGACTAAATATATATCATAAAGTTGGCCGCCCAACTTAAGGGAGTTATAAGGAGATAAAAGTTTATTAAACAAACTAAATTAAAGAGCCAATTTGGGCATGGGAATTGAGGAGTATAAAAGCACTTTTGTGTTCCTTTTGCTTTTTCATGCTTGGAGAAAATATAGAGAAGGGTTTACTGATTGGACTGAAGTCTTGGTTTTGTGAGGACGAAATCCCTCATGAGGATCTTCAACTACAGGATTGAAAGACAACCCAAGGTTGAATGCTGACTAACTCCATTCAGGGGTTATGCTAGTGATTGATTTTTTACAAATTGCAGCCATTATACAAGTGAATTGTTGAAGGGCTTTGAGGAGGAGGATCGACAGCATAATAGCGGAGATATTTGCAGAGTTTTCGAGAGATAAAAGGACTATCTGGAGACCCCGAGCTGGTCGTACTGTTTCAGCAGGGGTCATACCTATCAAGAGGGGGGCGTGGGACTGCCTAGACCCAAACGCCTAGGGTTTTGGTTCGTTTTCTTCACCATTGGAGGCACCTAGGACTTGGTAATTGCTGCATGTCATTTCTGCAAGGGAGAATCAAGGTTTTGGCGGATTGTAGGTGATTTTGTATGCATCCAGCTTGCTGGTTTTGCAATATCAGACCTGCAACTTTTCATAGCAGCAAATGGGTATGCTTCAATTGAGTTTTAATTTTTTAAATGCTAAACGTTGATCTGGGTTGTTGTTTTATGCAGTTTCTTTATAAATAAGTTAGTTTAGTTATTTTCTTTAATTGCATCTCCTGTCAAGCAAAAGCACAAAAAAATCAGAAAAGCAAACAAAAAAAACATCAGATTGGGGTGGGACACTACACTGGAGGAATTCCCTTTGACACTCTCTAATCTTGCATTTCAGTTCAAATTACTGATATTCCATCCATCCTCCAATAATGCTTATCAAGTGAAACATTTCATCATCGTTTTCACCATCTTCCTTCAGTTGAACATCCTGGAAATGGTGTTAGCAAAAGAAGACCAACACTAGACAGCTTAGCAATTTGACAGAAAGGATACTTAACTAGCATTGAAAACATAACAAGAATGAGATAATTGCTAACTGCTTGGCTCCAGTTGAAGTTTCATAGGGTTACTAGTTTTGGCACTAACAAGGTTTAATGATATATATGATTAAATTTGACACTGGACAGTTATCAGATTGTTGAAGCATCACAGGTTGTTTTTCAAAACTTAATCCATTGTACTCATCCACGGTCAAGTTCACCTCTCAAATCAAATACCCAATCAAATGTGTTTTCTTCTGCAACATTTATCATACACTCCAATATGTGATACAAGAACTTTTGATTGTTATGACAACGATCAAATTTCATAAGATATTGTGTCATCTGTTCTAGCTGAACCATCACAAGTTTTTAGCACAGCCTACCCCAAATTTGAATAAAATACATTAGCCATTAAGAATCTACAATAATGCTTTAAATATTTTGAATCTTTTAGGAGCATATTTTGCAAACATGTTAACATGATTCACTTTATATACATGCTAAAAGACTAATTCCAAAAAGAAAGAAGAGTTTTGCATAAACAATTAGCAACAATGGTCCTAACTTGTTCCAGTAAAGAACCGTGATAACATAAATGTTTGAATGAACCCTTACCACTGACATTTATAGGAGTTATCAAACATACTTCCCATAATGGACCTTAATTTATTATAGTATATTGTATATATAAGCTCAGCAGAAATCAACACCTATCAATAAAAGAACTTTTTATTTGAAGCGGAGCTCTCCTTTTTTAATGATAATTTGTCTATGACACTACTACTAACACAGAGCCTAGGAGTTCTGATAAGTTACAGCTGTGAGTTGATGTCACATAGAATCATTAAATGACCACATTATACAAATATTTCTGGTAATATTTATCAAGTGAATCACACTTTTAGATAATCAACGAATAATTTTGATAAAGGAATAAGGATATACACAGAGCCTGGGAATGTCTGATAAGTTACAGCTGTGAGATGATGTCACATTGAATCATTGAATGACCACATTCATACAAATTTTCTTGATAATATTTATTAAGTGAATCACACTCTTAGATAATCTAAGAACTCTTCTGATAAGGGAAAAAGGATATAGATATGTTAAAATACCCCTTAAAACATATTTATTATATGGCAACATCATATTTGCAATGGTATAAATATAGAATAGAGGCCTTCAAACATGTGCATATATACATATACACTAGAGATAAACATAAACATAGGAGAGGGAAGTTTTGACTAGTAGTAGGAGTTTAGACAAGGAAACAAACCTAATTATCAAGAATGAAGGCAACAAATAATCTATTATTGGGGGCTTCCCATTTTGAAGATTCCTACTTTGAATCTAATGCTAAGTTTGTGTATGAAAATGTCACACCAAAGCTTAACCAGTTCATACAAACATATCTACTAAACATCTTAAACACAACACTAATCTACAGTAAATCTGTTAGGAATTAGTGCTCACATGGGTGTTTGAGTTAACTTTATTAATATGTGTTATAAAATAAAGTTATGTAACTTAATATTAAGTTGTTGAGAAACAACTTAATATTATATTATAATGAGTGTGTAATTGTGTGAGAATAATAATGTGAGTTGTTAATACAACTCACGTAGAGATTTAGGAGTGAAAATAGGAGGGAGAGAATAAAGGTGGCT
Source organism: Sequoiadendron giganteum (assembly GCA_007115665.2). NCBI lineage: Eukaryota > Viridiplantae > Streptophyta > Pinopsida > Cupressales > Cupressaceae > Sequoiadendron > Sequoiadendron giganteum. The sequence continues at coordinate 336,956,451 of CM021109.1, read as the reverse complement.
GAACAACCCACCTAGATTTAGTGTGAGAAATAAGTGGAGTTGTTATAGGAGTTAGATATCTCATTTTATATATTTGTAATATCTTATTCAATGTGCATAGTGATAGAAGCATAATATTATGTGTAATTTTTTTTATTTTAGCTTTTATAATTTATGCCCAAATTTTCTTATATGGTATCAAAGGGTTCATGGATTTGGTGTTGTGATTTGATGTTATGTTTTGCAGTTGCAGAGGAAAATCCATGGAACAAGAGTTGCATTGAAATTAAAATGGCGTTATAAAAACCAGTCTAAAGCAGTCTTAGTAAAATTGTGATAACGTTGTCATTTCTCAACGAAATTCAAAAGTTCAAAATGTTTTGGAAAGCTGGTGAAGAGAATAACAAAACCCAGAAATGGTTTGAAGATATTTAGCAAGCAGTTTAGCAAAAGATTGACATGATATTTATTGAGTGTGAGAAATGGAGTTTTACTGTTGTGTTTGAATGCTAGGCATCTACAACTGCAAGGTATCATTCATTCTTTAGAATTTTTAGGTTCTATACTATCAAAAAGGATTTAAAATCTCATTCTTGATATGGCGTTATATAGTTTAATATTAAGTTGTTAAAAAACAACTTAATATTATATTATTGCAGGCCTAATAATGTCAATATAAGTGTTATAATCAAGGTGCATTATCGGTGGAATCCAACACCTTTGAGTGAATTGTAAGAAGAGGGCACAAGATCTACTGGATGATAAACTAGATCAAAATGCTTACTTGGCTGAAGAAATCAATTGGGAAGAATATGCAAAAGATGAAAAACTATCCTGTCCTAGTGATGAAGAGTATTTAGTTTAGTGCCATTTTATTTTCTATTGTGTGGCAGTGACAGTTTTCTATGCTATTGGAGATCAAGTGGCATGGTCAACAACAGTGGCTATTTCTATTCATGTGTATTATTTTCTTATGTATCCTCCTAGTGTAAAATGTGATGTCCCCTCGCTAGACAGTTCTCGGGAACAATGTGTTAGCCCTTTATTGGACCCTTGTGGGCTAGCCAATTTGGTTAGAGGGTCAGTGATATTTTCTAGAGAGTTTGATCGTTCTGGTTTTCAGAGCCCAGTGACTGGTTCACAGCAGGCGTTGGCATTTCAGGAGTTCACAGCTTCTGACGGCACAGGAATATTCTGAGTTTTGAGCTAGTTATGGAATTTTAAGTGATTAAGTTAATTATTTAACTTAATGCCTTTTTATTAAAGTCACATCGACTTTAATATATTTTATATCACTTAAAATGTTCAAAAAGGAGATTTAATAATTTAATGACTTAAAATATTAAAAGTGCGCTCAAGTATTAAGTTTTGACTATTGAAAAGACTTAATAAAATATTAAAAGATTTAAATGATTGCAAAATGGCGTATCTTCTTGGAAATGCGTGCCATTTAGGTATAAAGCAATCTTTGGCAGTAAAAACTCATCTTTGACAATTTCACTTTGCCTTGTGCTATTTTCCCTGTGCATTCTCCTGTGACCAAGGTTTGAACAATTTGTCCATTGAGGAACGATAACTCTTCAGTGTTGAGTGCTTTTGAGGCTGTGAAAGATCAGCTGAATCAGTACAGTAGAGGTTCTACAGATACAGACAGAGATTATATATATTCAGATTTCTTGTTGTTTGCAAATAAATGAGGGTTTCTTCTTGGTGGCGCATCCTCCTTCAGAGTCAGAGGCTTCCAGCAGAGATTCTTTGCATTCTTTCCTTGGCTGTATGGCCTACCTTGGATATTGTGCCTTTAGAAAGGCGTGTGAAGGGTTAGGCTGAAATGCCTCCCTTTTGTGTGATTTTTGTCTTCTATCATTGGCGTCCAGCTGTTTTAGAGGATTGTATCCATTTTCGAGGCAGGAGAAATCACATCTGGAGATTTGGCGTGCTTATATGCTTGATTCCACCATTTCCGGCTGTCAAACTGGCAAATTCTTTAATTAAATAATCTGGAGATATTTCGGTATGTTTATCAGTCTTAATCTATTTGTTGAAGTTATATAATATCTTCTATACTTTCTTTTTGAAGAAATTAGTGCAAATTCACATTTTATGAGCATTTATGATGTGCGCCCCTTCTCTTCTGTCTATCAAGAATTCTCTAAAAAACTAAATAACACCTAAAGACTTAAGAAAATTGGGGTTTTGAGTTGAGAGCCAGCAGGGCTCATCACAGTGGTATCAGAGCTTATTAATCCTACCAGCTTGTGGGAAAAACATTTCTATGTGGCCACACCAGAACAGGTTTGACAGGTACTACGCACACAGGGGTCCCAGAAATCAGCGAAATACTTTTGAACCATTTCAGGCCCCTCCATTGGACGAACAGGAAGAAGATTTTGATTTTGATAATATGGCTGAAAAATGATGATGCTCGTCTTATTGACGAAGACAGGGATGCTAGAGAAGTACTGAGGGGAATGGTGGCTGGTCAAGAACAGGTGGCAAACATCCTTCAGCAACTTAGCACCAATGTGCAAAACTTGACAGTTCAGAGGAGGCCGAATATTGATCATGATCAGGAAGGTAGCATTCATGGAGAGCATCACAGGAATATAGCTCTAGCACGCACCTTTGAGAGAGCCACATGCCCTACTTTTGTCAGAAATGACGCTGAGGAGGAAGAGGAGGTGGAAGAAGGTGGTGAGGGAAACTTTGCTGACAACATCCTAGCTATGCATGATGAATGGGATGCAATGCCTCCACGAGTTAAGGATCACCTTAACTTTGATCATTTTATGAGTCAGAAAAGAGAACACATCAGGAACAAGAATGACAGGAGGCCTAGATACAAACATAATGATCTACGACAGGCTACCAATAAGCTTACCTTAGCGAACTATGATGGCAGTGGCAGAGTTACAGCACGTGCCTGGGTGAGTAAATTGGATACATTTCTGACACTACGTCCTATGCCAGAGGAAGATGCTATTAGATTTGCAGCCCTACACCTTGATGGCGTGGCACATGACTGGTGGATTCATGGCATGGCTACTCTTCACCATGACCAGATTACCTCATACCAGGAGTTTACTGATAGATTGGTAGAGAGGTTTGATAAACGTGATCCTGAATTGTTCTTCAGGGATCTAGCACAGTTAAAACAATTGGGTAGCTTGGAATCGTACATTGGAGAGTTCCAAAGACTATCTGTAATGGTGACAGGCATTTCAGAGAGAAGGCTGATCATATTGTTTATTGAGGGGCTTTTCGAGCCTATGAAAGGTTGGATAAAGGCATTTGATCCACCTACCTTACAGGAGACCATGAGGAAAGCTCGCAGTATGGAGCTCACTACACCTCGTAAGCAATTTGGCACCAAACCTTCTTCCTCCTACACTAAGAACAAATCTGATCCAAAGAAGGCTGATAATACTGATCAAAAGAAAAGATTTGCAGCTCCATTAGATCGGGATACAATGAATGATCTACATAGAAGGAAGCTCTGTTTTTACTGGAAAGGTCCATATGACTTCAATCATGATTGTCCCCTCAAGCCTAAAGGGCAAAACAGGAACATGGAATGGTTTTATGAGGGAGAAACATTGACTGATTTTTCTGATCAGCAAGCTGCTATCTATGACACAGATGAAGAAAAGTCAGAAAATGAGGCAGAGATTGAGGTAGAAAGTGAGCTACAGGAGGCTCATATGTCCAGCATGCAGAGAGAGGGTTCTTTCAGGCTCCGTGGGGTCTTAGCGGGTCAAAGAGTTGCAACCCACAATTTTATTGATTCACGGTTGGTGGAGAAAAGGGGAATTCAAACGCAGCAGTTTGAAGGTATTCATGTGAAGGTTGCAGATGGACACACTCTCACCTGTGAGAGGATGATTCCTGATTTACCACTGAAACTCAACAATTTTGAGTTTAAGGCAGATTTTTATGTTGTGAACATGGGAGGAACGGATATAGTTCTTGGCATGAAGTGGCTTCATGCTATAGGAGAGTTCACACTTAATTTGTGTGATATGGAGATGAAATTCAAAATTGATGGCACGAATCATGTTCTTAAAGCTATCAAGGACAGCAATCTAAAAGAAATTTCACTCAGAAGAATGGAACGTTTGATTCAACATGATATGGTAGAATGGGCTGCTGAGTGCAAGTTAATGCCTTCACAGTTAGAGCAGCAAGCTTCTCCTTACCATCCGGATGTACAAGAACTCCGAATCAAACATGCAAAGGTTTTCAGTGCTATTCCACCAGGTAGACCTCCTGATAGAGGTATTGAGCACATCATTGAGTTGGATGAGGGCACGAAACCTATTATGATCACTCCTTACCGGCACCCCAAACGTTTAAAAGATGAAATTGAGAAAACCATTAAGGAACTTTTAGCTATGGGCACATTAGGCCGAGTAAGTCACCCTTTGCTTCATCAGTTGTTTTGGTGAAGAAAAAGGATGGTACACTTAGGATGTGTATTGACTATAGGATGCTTAATAGGAAGACTATTAAGAACAGGTATCCTATTCCGCGGATAGATGAGTTGATAGACGAGCTTCATGGAGCTTGCTATTTCTCGAAGATTGATTTGAGGACTGGTTACCATCAGATCAGGGTTAGAGAGGAGGATATTGAGAAAACCGCATTCAGGTGTCACTGTGGACATTATGATTTCTTGGTTATGCCATTCGGCTTAACCAATGCACCAGCTACATTTCAGTCTACTATGAACAAGGTTTTCCATCCTCTCTTGAGGAAATTTTTTTTGGTGTTCTTCGACGACATCCTGGTTTACAGCAAATCATGGGAGGAACACATAGTTCACTTAGATGAGGTATTGGGTATACTTGACAGGGAGTCCTTGTACGCCAAGGAGTCCAAGTGTGCTTTGGGCATGGGTCACATTATCAGTAGAGAGGGAGTCAGCATGGATCCATAGAAAATTCGAGCTATCATTGATTGGCCTACACCTGAGACGTTGACACAGCTTAGGGGGTTTGTAGGATTGTGTGCCTTCTATCGTCGGTTCGTTAGTGGATTCTCGCGACATGCTACGCCACTAACTGATTTGACTAAGAAGGGAGCTTTTGTGTGGACACCTCCTGCACAGGCATGCTTTGAGAAGTTCAAACTTCTTATGACTACTTGTCCAGTATTGGCTTTGCCGGATTTCGCCAGACCATTTGAGTTACATTGTGATGCCAGTGGTGAGGGTATTGGTGCAGTTATCATGCAAGATCGACACCCTATAGCTTTTGAGAGCAGGAAGCTCAAAGGTCCTGAACGGAGTTTCAGTATCTATGATAAGGAAATGTTGGCCATCATGCATGCCATGGCCAAATTCAGGCAATACTTGATTGGTAGTAAATTCAGTGTTAAAACCGATCACAATAGTCTGAAACATTTTCTTGGACAGCGAGATTTGAACGAAAGGCAACAGAAATGGGTTAGCAAACTTCAGTCCTATGAATTTGACATTGCCTATGTCAAGGGCACTCAGAATGTGGTTGCTGATGCTTTATCTTGCCGTCCTCACTTGAGCTCCATTTCACTGATTTCAGAGGACTGGAGACACATGATAGTGGCAAAATATGCTAAGAATCCTTGGGCTTCTAGCATAGTGGATGGGACAGCACAGGATGACAGATACTCACTTGTGGATGATCTTATCATTTACAAAGGGAGGATATTTCTTGTCCCAGGTTCTGAGATGAGGGGCACAGTATTGAGGTCATTCCATGATTCACCGATGGCAGGACATCCCGATTACTTTAAGACCTACAGGCAGGTACGGGAGAGATTCTCTTGGAAGGGACTCAAATCTTTTGTTCTTCAATATGTCAAGGAATGCCTTGTTTGTCAGCAGAACAAGCAAGAACATACATACCCTGCAGGTTTACTTCAGCCGCTTCCTATTCCTGAGAGGAAGTGGGAATGCTTGTCTATGGACTTTATCACAGGCTTGCCGAAAGCTCAAGGGAAAGACAGCATTTATGTGGTAGTAGATCGGTTGACGAAGTATGCACATTTCTTCTCAATCACTACTACACACACAGCTACTTAGGTGGCAGACTTGTTTTTTCGTGAGGTATTCAGATTGCATGGATTGCCTCGAAGTATAGTCAGTGACAGGGATAGCAGATTTTTGAGTAACTTCTGGCAGGAGTTATTCAAACTTTGCGGTATAGAACTCACTCTGAGCACCAGCTACCACCCACAGACAGATGGGCAGACAGAGATAGTCAACAAATGGGTGGAGGGATACTTGAGGAACTACAATTCAGGACAGCAGAAGGCACGGGTGAAGTGGTTATACCTTTGTGAGTATTGCTATAATACCACTCATCATATGAGTATTCAGATGACACCATACCGAGCATTATATGGATATGATGCTCCGAGCTTTCTAGACTTATTGCTGAGTGACAATAGGGTACCTAGTGCTAGTGATTTGTTGCAGGAGAATCAGGACATTATGAGAGCACTTAGGGAGAATATTCAGAAAGCTCAAAATCAGCAACAACAATATGCTGATTAGAGGCGAGTGGAGAGATCTTTTGAGATCGACGATTTGGTGTATCTGATGCTATAGCCTTATAGGCAGTCCACCCTTCGTAAGAAGGGCGTCGAGAAACTCAAGCCACAATACTATGGACCATTCAGGGTTGTGAGACGTGTTGGTGAAGTGGCTTATGAGTTGGATCTACCAGTGAACAGTAAAGTTCACAATGTGTTCCATGTGTCGCGCCTCAAGAAGGCGTTGGGACAACACGTAATTCCTTCTATTGATTTGCCACCCCTGGATGATGAGGGGAAATTGGTTTTGATACCTGAGGCCATTCTGGACTCCAGAGAGCGTCATCTTCGGAGGCGGGTTATCAGGGAATACTTGGTTAAGTGGAGGGATCTACCAGTAGAGGATGCTACTTGGGAGAGTGGCAGTATTCTTCAGCATCCGGCTCTGAGTTTGCTTGTGGACAAGAAAATTCAGGGAGGGCGAACTGTGATGTCCCCTCGCTAGACAGTTCTCGAGAACAGTGTGTTAGCCCTTTATTGGACCCTTGTGGGCTAGCCAGTTTGGTTAGAGGGTCAGTGATATTTTCTGGAGAGTTTGATCGTTCTGGTTTTCAGAGCCCAGTGACTGGTTCACAGCAGGCGTTGGCATTTCAGGAGTTCACAGCTTCTGACGGCACAGGAATATTCTGAGTTTTGAGCGAGTTATGGAATTTTAAGTGATTAAGTTAATTATTTAACTTAATGCCTTTTTATTAAAGTCACATCAACTTTAATATATTTTATATCACTTAAAATGTTCAAAAAGGAGATTTAATATTTTAATGACTTAAAATATTAAAAGTGTGCTCAAGTATTAAGTTTTGACTATTGAAAAAACTTAATAAAATATTAAAAGATTTAAATGATTGCAAAATGGCGTATCTTCTTGGAAATGCGTGCCATTTAGGTATAAAACAATCTTTGGCAATAAAAACTCATCTTTGACAATTTCACTTTGCCTTGTGCTATTTTCCCTGTGCATTCTCCTGTGACCAAGGTTTGAACAATTTGTCCATTGAGGAACGATAACTCTTCAGTGTTGAGTGCTTTTGAGGCTGTGAAAGATCAGCTGAATCAATACAGTAGAGGTTCTACAGATACAGACAGAGATTATATATATTCAGATTTCTTGTTGTTTGCAAATAAATGAGGGTTTCTTCTTGGTGGCGCATCCTCCTTCAAAGTCAGAGGCTTCCAGCAGAGATTCTTTGCATTCTTTCCTTGGCTGTACGGCCTACCTTGGATATTGTGCCTTTAGAAAGGCGTGTGAAGGGTCAGGCTGAAACGCCTCCCTTTTGTGTGATTTTTGTCTTCTATCATTGGCGTCCAGCTGTTTTAGAGGATTGTATCCAGTTTCGAGGCAGGAGAAATCACATCTGGAGATTTGGCGTGCTTATATGCTTGATTCCACCATTTCCGGCTGTCAAACTGGCAAATTCTTTAATTAAATAATCTGGAGATATTTCGGTATGTTTATCAGTCTTAATCTATTTGTTGAAGTTAAATAATATCTTCTATACTTTCTTTTTGAAGAAATTAGTGCAAATTCACATTTTATGAGCATTTATGATGTGTGCCCCTTCTCTTCTGTCTATCAAGAATTCTCTAAAAAACTAAATTACACCTAAAGACTTAAGAAAATTGGGGTTTTGAGTTGAGAGCCAGCAGGGCTCATCACATAAAATACTGTAATGAACAAAAGCCCTAGTGTAATGCAATTCATGGATCTTGAAAAGGTTAGTGGTGATCTAGAAAACCATATGAGTGTGTTCATGTTTGTGTCTAGGTTTGTGGTAAACCTGTATGAAAACCATTAAAGGACGATAAGAGACGCCTTTCATTTGAATCAACATCATGAGCCACAAGAGTTGGGCTTACTGTAGTTGAAAGTGTTAAATTTTGAAAAGAGGAGAATATGAATATCATTGATATTGGATACAGTTGTATAGGAGAGCGGCTGACTACAGAGATCCTCTAGCTGTCAGACTTCTTGGAAGTATGGTCGACTGTGATAAGTTCACTGGAAGTGAAAGAGGGATAAGTTATTGTATGTAGGTGATCATGTGCAGCAAGATCTAGAGAGCAGTATGCAAACCTAAAAGTATGCATAGGCATACGATTCTGTTTCCAGCTCATGTGATACTTTCTCCCCATGTTCACACTAAGGGAGGGTGTCAGGAATTAGTGTTCACATGGGTGTTTGGGTTAACTTTATTAATGTGTGTTATAAAATAAAGTTATGTAAGTTAATATTTTTGTTGAGAAACAACTTAATATTATATTATAATGAGTGTGTAATTGTGTGTGAGAATAATAATGTAAGTGAGTTGTTAATACAACTCACATAGAGATTTAGGAGTGAAACTAGGAGGGAGAGAATAAAGATGGTTGAACAACCCAACTAGATTTAGTGTGAGAAATAAGTGGAGTTGTTATAGGAGTTAGATATCTCATCTTATATATTTGTAATATCTTAATAGTGATAGAAGCATAATATTATGTGTAAATTTTTTTATTTACCTTTTATAATGTATGCCCAAATTTTCTTATAAAATCATCCATAATTCAAAACTCCAAAATTTTCAAACATAGTTTTTTCAACAATTCAATTATTAATTGAATTGGTATTCTTCAGATTGCAAAGAAATTTATCCAAAAAAATTGCTACTGCACTCACCACAGTTGATTACACATGAACTCAGTATACTTTAGAAAATTCATAAAATATGAAGTAAAAATTTTCTGCTCACCATTGCTGCGATCAACTCCATCCCAGTGTCTCCCTGGTTTGATGCCATATCGGTTGGCTGGAGGATCAACACCTCTTTTCAACCAACTATGACTAGGTATGTCTTGAGGAACAATAAAACCCGATTCTATCATTTTCTCATCTTCATTTAGATTTTCTAGCACATGCTCAATACTTTTCTTCTGCAAACAAGCACATTCATTGTCAAAAACAAATTTTAGATAAAGTTAAAGTTTCAAGTGCAATTCTACCAACCAAAAAATCGGCAACACTTTACCTTAACCAAATGAGCCATTGGATCACCCCACCTGACTCTCTCCTTTAACATTTTGTCAAGTTCCGGATCATCTCTGCAAATCATATTATTTCAATACTTTAGTATAGCATAGTTACAATATACCCTTTATTAATTACCTACAAATGACAAATGTTAACACTATTTGGGGAGTAAGCATGTCCAGCTTTAAAATTGTTGTACAAGAGCTGTCAACGACTGAACCTTGTTGGCTCTTCTTACAATACTTCCCTTCCTAAATATAAAGTTAAAATGGGTGCTGGAAAACCCCATTCTGTGTAGACTATGGTCCCACAGTTATGAAAAAGGGATGATGAAATGAAGGAAGTCTCTGATAGTTTGTTTGACCTAGGCAAGGTCTGTAAAGTTATTGGTCTGTGGCCCTGTTTGGAAGCTCCAAAAAAATGGATTGAGGGAAAAAAGGAATCTTTTGGCTGAAGAGCAAATTCTCTTCCTCCCTCAAGCATTTTTTTAAGTAATTTTTAGCCCTATGGTGGACAATTACAAGGCTTTTCTAGGATGGGCATGGTTTAAGGGAGAGTAGACCTTTACATGAGGTATTGGAAGGTGGGGTTTATGCCTCAAAAAAAATTCCAGAGCTCCTGTTTGCATTTGCCTCTTGTGTTAACCCTCAAATATTCGAATCACCATACCATTGAAATTTTTGGAAATGTGTTTGGGTGAGTTATGATCACTCATTGAGAGCACAGCGATTAGATATCTGGGTTATATGCTAGGATTTGTGTTTAAATGGACCTCAGTAATTCCTCAGCACATAAATTTGCAATCAAGTCAAGGGATTTTGGGTGCAAACAATTGATTTTGAAATGCTTTGGATGTGGACAACTAGCAGGAAATTGTCAAATGGTACATAAAAAAATCCTAACACAAAAGTAAAAACAAAAAGTAAAAAATAAGGAAATGGACAAACAGATAACAGGTATGATGAAGAGGTTGGAACCAGGGGGTGGTTTTCTTGAAAAAAGGTTTTCAGATTTGGCTGCTAATAAATAACCACTGTCAAGCCCTCTTAAAAGGGTTTCAGCTCTGGACCCGTTTCTCTCAAGATGAGGAAGAAATTTGGAAGATGAGGTGCTGCACAAAAGCCAAAGATTGAGCGAGATGAAGGGCACAAAGCTAAGGCTGGAATCAGGTGCCTCCCTGTATCGAAGCAGGCCTAAGGCCTCTACAAAGAGAAATAAGGAGACAACAATCAACTTAATTGCAGGTAATCAAAATATTCTCTCTACAACTCCAAAAACTAGTGGAATTAAATCCATTTCAAAATCTGAGAAAAGGAGCTCATCTCTTTAAATATTATTGAGTTCAATAGCTTAAATAGAAAACTCCTCAAAGAAAATATTTTTTATCAAAAGTCAAATGTTCTTTGCCTTTGGTAAATGAAGCTTCATGGCAGTAGTGTTAACCGTTTTTGCTGAGATTGTTAAAAGAAATTTTATTTTATTTTTTGTTGAGGCAGATGGTTCTGCTGGTAGTATTTGCATTGCCTGGAATGATGCTATTCTAGTCGGTGAAGTGACCAACATCAACCAAAACTGCAATACTATTAAATTCATAGCTTAGAATACACAAGAAAGCTGGAGATATTCAAATATATACACACCTCTGATGTATACTGATCGTAAAAAAATACTAGGCTTAACCTCAAATGCAATGGCTTTAACAAGGAGTGATTGCTCCATTTCATCTTTATTGGTTTATTGCCCAGCCCAGCTATGTCCCCTTGCCCAGCCCCACAACCTTCATCCAGATGGGGGGAAATTATAGTTCCCCAGGGCAGGTGGTATAATTCCAGAATGAGGATCTTCCGATGTATAATGATTGTAAAAAACTACTAGGCTTAACGTCAAATGCAATAGCTTTAAACAGGAGTGACTACTCCCTTTCATCTTATCGGTTTATTGCCCAGCCCATCTATGTTCCCCCGTCCAACCCCACAACCTTCATCCAGATGGGGAAAATTGTAGTTCCCCAGGGCGGTTGGTATAGTTCTGGAATGAGGATCTAAAAAAACTGTATTGTCAATAAGGATTTTAATATTGAACTTAGATGGTAGACCTAATGAAAAAGAGAGGGGGTGTAGCTGGTTTCAATGCATGTACGCAAGATTTGTCTGATATGAATTCAAGGGCTGAACCCATTAATTGAGATAACTGGATGTACATCGAGCTAGAAGAATAAGTCAGAGAATTATTTTGGAAAAGCTGGATCACTTTTTAATTATCAAATGTTGACTGGAGGATGATTAGGTTTGTAATGCTTCAATTCACATCAGAATCAGGTCTGATCATAATCCAATAGTTTTGAAAGTTGACAAAAGTAGCAATCCCAAGAAACTTCCTTTCAAATTTGTGTTAATGTTATTCAACAAATTGTAATAATCTAGGGCACGATTTATTTACTTTCTGATGTAATTCAATGAAACTCGGAATTCAAAAAAAAAAAATCATTAACCATTTAGAACAGAATAATTCACAGCTCCACAATGTTGACGACACCAATTTAGAGATCACAGATTTATCTTCCAATTTTTAATTAATCAGACTCAGATCCAAAACAATGCACAGAATTTCAACCTTCAAGAAAATCACGGGATAATACTTTGCTGAGACAATTATACTGGAAATCGATAGTGTCTTGGAATGAATGCGTGATAACATCCGACTAGCTTGAACTCTTGGAATTGCAGCCGCTCAGTCTATTTGAGGTCGCCTTACAAATCAAACCCACAATCAGCAGTCACCTTGCTCAGGTGATTTCTCTCGATCCAAGAATGGTAGAGGCTCGATGGATGACCAAATCTTGTGCCAAACTCGTGATCTACCTGTGTTGCGTCCCTGAGCAATATCGGATTTCTTAGCGCTCCTGTAGAGTGACACGATGAGTCTCCTGAAGTGGTCACTGCTTATGGTGATGGCGTTTCTGGCAAAGAGAAAATCCTAGGTGATGTTCGCAGCCATTGGCACCTTGTCTGAATGCCCCAGGAATGAGATCAGCCTAGTTTGAATGCATGGGTGCGTGGCCTTTAGATGTCGTCGGCCAGAGCCGAAGGCTCTACCTGGACGGCGAGTAATTCGCACCCAACTCCACCTATGATCCTGTGACCCTGCAATGATGATATATTTCGGAATAAGCTGAATGTTGGGCAGATGAATATTAACACGAAAATTACTCAAGGAGACTACGCACTTGAGTGAATGAGCTAAGCAGCTACACTCTCAAACTCAAACGGAAACAATTCCAATTTCCGTCATGAAAGATCTAGACCGAAACCACATATAAATACTAAACTAAATCGCCACTTCCATTGAAGTCGGCCACAATCAACAAAAATAAAAATTAAATTTCAAAATTAGAATGGCGCTAGTCACAAGGCAGGTCGGCCATAGCTAACTATCATTTAATTAATGGTTAGTGTTGAAAAACACTAGTTTAATCATGTTGGCCCAATCTCAATGAAAATTCGGGACATGACAATCCCCGCCCTCAGATGGTTGCTTGTCCTCGAGCAACCTTAGATTAGCATGCTGGAAGATCTCCACCCCTTCCCAAGTAGCATCTTCAGCTGGTAGGTTCTTCTATTTGACTAGATACTCCGGAATAACCTTGTTTCTCAATCGTTTCTCTCTTACGTCCAGCACCGTTTCAGGCTCGAGAATCAGTTTCCCTTCGTCATCAAGTGGTGGCAACTCCAATGATGGTGTAATCTGTTGTCCTAAGGCCTTCAAACATGAAACGTGGAAGATATTATGAATTATGCTCCCAGGTGGCAGCTCAAGTTCATATGCAACCTCCTCAATTTTCCTTGTGATTCTGAATGGCCCATAGAACCTTGGCCTCGGCTTTTCTACTATGTTTCCCTTGAGAGATGACTAACGGTATGGTTGCAGCCTCAAGTACACCATGTCGTTGACTTCGAAAACCCTTTCAGTCCTTCGCTGATCGGCATATAACTTTTGCTGATTTTGGGCTCGCTGAAGATTTTCCTTCAAGGAATTCATGATGTCTACGTTCTGTTGATTCATGTCTTTGGCACTCGAGACTCTACTATCTACAAGGATCAAATCCATGAAGGAAGTGGCCTCATACCCATAGAGTGCCTTGAATGGTGACATTCCAATAGACATGTGGTATGTGGTGTTGTAGCAAAATTCCCCAAGATGTAGCCATCTCACCCAAGTTGATTGCTGTCCTGTCATGTAGTTCCTCAAATATCCTTCTATCCATTTGTTCACTATCTTTGTTTGAGGATGGTAGCTCATTCTAGGAGTCAACTTTGTGTGGGCCAAACGAAAGAGTTCTTGCCAAAACAAGTTGATGAACCTGCTATCCTTGTCACTCACAATATTTCTTGGCAACCCATGAAGTCTAAATACTTCTTTGAAAAACATATCTGCAACTTGCGGTGCCTTAAATTCTGAAGTAATGGCAAAACAATGAGCGTACTTAGTGAGCCTATCCATCACAACATAAATGCAATCTTTACCTTGCACCCTTGGCAGCCCCGTGATGAAATCCATCGAAATGCTCTCCCATTTTTGATTGGGAATGGATAAGGGCTGCAACAAACCAGCTGGTAACACATGCTTTGTTTTATTTTGTTGACATATCAAGCATTCTCTAACGTGTCGCAATACATCGTTTTTCAATCCCTTCCATGCAAAACGTTCCCTTACTTGTTTGTATGTCTTGTAGAATCCCGAATGACCAGCAAGAGGAGTATCGTGGCAAGCTTTAATGATTTTGTTCTTGACCCTAGAGTGAGGTACAAGGTAGACCCAACCCTTGTAAAGAATGAGCTCCTCAACCACCCTGTACCTGTCATCAACTATCTTCCCTTCCAAAATATCATTAGCAAATGAATCCTTAGCATACTCAGCTGTAATATCAATTCTCCAATCAATCGATATATCAGTCATAGCACAAAGATAAGGCTTCCTAAAGAGAGCATCAACTACCACATTGTTCTTGCCCTTCACATATTCAATATCAAAATTATAAGCTTGAAGTTTTCTTACCCATTTTTGTTGTCTATCGTTCAAGTCTCGCTGGTTTAGGAAGTACTTCAAGCTATTATGATCTGTCTTCACCACAAATTTCCCGCAAACCAACTACTGTTTGAATTTAGCAAGAGCGTGCATGATAGCCAACATCTCCTTATCATAAATAAAGAAAGCTCTTTCTAGTTTGGTGAGCTTTCTACTATCATAAGCAATAGGATGTCTATTATGCATTAATGCAGCTCCAATGCCTTCGCCTGAAGCATCACACTCAAGTACAAAAGGAGATGACAAATCTGGAATGGCCAAAACGGGACACGAACTCATTACCTCCTTGAGTTTGTCAAATGCCTATTGGGCTGTGGGACTCCATGAGAAGGCTCCTTTCTTTGTCAAATTAGTCATTGGTGCTGCAAGGTGAGAGAATCCTTTCACAAATCTTTTGTAGTAGCTACATAGGCCCACAAATCCCCTCAATTGTGTCAAGTTCTTGGGGGTAGCCCACTCTTGTATTGCCTTGATCTTCTCTTCATCCACACTACCCCCTCGAGCACTGATCTTGTGGCCCAAATACAGGATCTCGGCCATCCCAAACTCACATTTCGACATCTTAGCACAGAATGAATTCCTCTCAAGGATGTCAAGCACTTCCTCTATATGCTTTAAATGCTCTTCCCATGTTTTACTATAAATCAAGATATCATCAAAGAAAACCAACAAAAATTTCCTTAACTGAAGAATGAATACCTAATTCATGCAAGATTGGAATGTGGCGGGGGCATTGGTTAACCCAAACAGCATCACTAAGAATTCATAATGTCTGTAATGACACCTGAAAACTGTCTTTTGCACATCATCATCCATGACTCTAATCTAATGATAGCCCGAACGTAAATCAATCTTGGAGAAATATACTGCTACATGTAGCTCATCTATTAATTCATCGATCCTGGGAATGGGATAGCGGTTCTTGATTGTCTTCTTGTTGAGGGCTCTATAATCGATACACATCCTGAGTGTCCCATCCTTCTTTTTTACCAGCACCACCAATGAGGCGAAGGGGCTTGAGCTTGGGCATATAAACCCCATATCCAATAACTCCTTGATGGCTTTTTTGATTTCTTCTTTATATATTCGTGGATGACGGCAAGGAGTGGTGATCACTGGTTTGGCACCCTCCTCCAGTTCTATCACATGCTGGAATCCTCTATTTGGTGGCAATCCTGCTGGTATCTCTCGGAAAACTTTGCACTTCTTATCAAAGATAGCCTACATGTCACTAGGAAATGCTCTTTCCTCCTTCCATATGCTAGTATCTATGATCAAGCATTCGGCTGCCCATGCCACTTGATCTCTACGGAAAGATCACTCCATTCTTTTGGCTGAACCACCATAGGCCCATTCTTGGAAAGGCCCTTGAGCACTACCTCCTTGCCCTCATGCTTGAATTTCAGCTCCATGGTTTGGTAGTTGGTGGTGTATTCTCCTAGTGAATGCAACTACTGTACTCCTAGGACCATGTCCGTGTCACCGACATCAACAACATAGAAATCCTCTTTCATCTTGTGTCCACCCAATATCATCTCCATCTGTTGAATTCGTTTCATGCAAGGAAGGACGTTTCCTCCAGCTACCAGGACATCAAACCCTTCAAAGTCCTATGTTGCCAAACGTAACTTAGCCACTGTTCTCTTGTCGATGAAGTTATGCGTAGCTCCACTATCGATTAGCACTGTCACTCTCTGCCCCCTAATGACTCCCCTCACACGTAAAGAATGGTATCGAGGTGTTCCTGATAGTGTAGCCAAAGTGCTTCCTGCTAGCCTTTCTCCTATTACGATCTCCTGTTGCTCCCCAGGAGTGTCTTCTTCATTAATCCCTTCTTCAGTATTTGCTTCGTCATCGGATACCACTTCGATGCAATAAACTTGTCCCCTCCCTTGGCACCTATGTTGATTATTCCACTTTTCATTGCAGTAGTAGCACAAGCCCTTCTTGCGTAATTCATTCCTTGACATGCCATGTCGACCTATAGGAGGGATCTTTGGTGGTGAATTTGCTTTAATGAAAGGCTTCTTTGGCTGTCCTGCTGGTGTGTTTTTGACAATGGCCTTCCCTTTCTTGGTGGAATCCTCAAGGGTCAAAGCTTTCCGAATGGCATCTTCTAGAGTTGTTGGCTCCAAGGCCCTCACCAAGCCACGGAAGGAGTCGGATAAGCCTTCGATGAAGAAGAAAGTGAGCCTCTTATCTGATACATTGAACACCATCACTGCGAGTCTTTGAAATTCTGAAACATACTCATCATAGTGCCTGTTTGCTTCAATCCGGCTAGTTCCTGGAAGTATGCTTCCAGGTCTTTTCTCGCAAACCTCTCCACCAATTTCTGTGTGAAATCTACATATGAATTTACTTGTCCAAATCCTTGGGTCACAATGCCATGGCGCCACCATTCATGTGCCAAATCCCCAAAATGTAAGATGGCGAATTTGATAGCCTCTTCCTCAGTCATGGGGCTGAGAGAAAAATGTGTCCAGTTTTTGGATCCATGATTGTGCCATCATCCTTCCTGAACTATCAAATGTTGGAAGTGATAGCTTGTTGATCTTGTGTTGAAGATCTCTATTTCCACGGTGTTGTCTCTCATCACTTCGTTTAGCACTGTAAAATTGATCGAAGGAGATGGCAGCTTGAGCATCAACGTCTAAATTCAAGTACTCACGCACAATGCTTGCATAACTGCATTGTTCTTCCCCTTCCATTTGAAGTCCTGCACTATTCTCCCCCTCTAGAACGCTCCAAGTGGCCTGCTTCAGCACTATTGGATCCTGATTTAATATTGTTGACTGCAGCCGTAAGAAACTAAATTGCTTGCAGCAAGGTTTGGTTTGTCTAGTCCTGTTGCTTCATGAAATTCTCCAATTTATCACTCTGATCTTTGTCCCCCATTTTCTCCTTACCTCTGCCTCCTATCCCTTGAGCAGCTTCAAACTTCTTCCTTTCTCTCTCTATAGCACGAAGATATCGCTGGCTCAATTGCATACGAAATCGCCCACAAGCTGGCAGGCCTTATGGCTGTGATACCACTGTAATAATCTAGGGCAAGATTTATTTACTTTCTGATGTAATTCAATGAAACTCGGAATTCAAAAAAAAAAAAATCATTAACCATTCAGAACAAAATAATTCACAGCTCCACAATGTTGACGACACCAATTTAGAGATCACAGATTTATCTTCCAATTTTTAATTAATCAAACTCAGATCCAAAATGATGCACAGAATTTCAACCTTTAGGAAAATCATAGGATAATACTTTGCTGAGACAATTATACTGGAAATCGACAGAGTCTTGGAATGAATGCGTGATAACATCCGACTAGCTTGAACTCTTGGAATTGGAACCGCTCAGTCTATCTGAGGTCACCTTACAAATCGAACCCACAATCAGCAGTCGCCTTGCTCAGGTGATTTCTCTCGATCCAAGAATGGTAGAGGCTCGATGGATGACCAAATCTTGTGCCAAACTCATGATCTACCTATGTTGCATCCCTAAGCGATATCGGATTTCTTAGCACTCCTGTAGAGTGACACGATGAGTCTCTTGAAGTGGTCATTGCTTATGGTGATGCCGATTCTGGCAAAGAGAAAATCCTATGTGATGTTCGCAGCCATTGGCACCTTGTCTGAATGCCCTAGGAATGAGATCGCCCTAGTCTGAATGCACGGGTGTGTGACTTTTAGATGTCGTTGGCCAGAGCCGAAGGCTCTGCCTGGATGGCGAGTAATTCGCACCCAACTCCACCTATGATCCTGTGACCCTGCAATGATGATATATTTTGAAATAAGCTAAATGCTAGGCAGATGAATATTAACGCGAAAATTATACGCACCTGAGTGAATGAGCTAAGCAGCTACGCTCTCAAACTCAAACGGAAACAATTCCAATTTTCGTGATGAAAGATCCAGACCGAAACCACATATAAATACTAAACTAAATCGCCACTTCCATTGAAGTCGGCCACAATCAACAAAAATAAAAAATAAATTTCAAAATTAGAATGGCGCCAACCACAAGGCAGGTCGACCACAACTAACTATCATTTAATTAATGGTTAGTGTTGAAAAACACTAGTTTAATCATGTTGTCCCAAACTCAATGAAAATTCGGGACACGACACAAATTGAAGCTGGAGGATTGTATGAGGAACTATTGGAATATTTAGTGCAAGGATCTAAGATTTACACCCATGCATTTAAGCTCAAAATGTCAAGAAGAATGTCAAAATACAGAACAAATAAATTTATGGAAATATTTTTGCTAGAAAAGGATATTCGTGTGCACAAACTGAGAACCATCAAGTGTGGATTGAAAAGGATTATTTTATCACAATTTATATACTTCGTAATGGTGAGTAGGTTGCAACTCTAGACATAAACATTCTGGCCAGTTAACTTTGGAATTCAGGCAAAACCAAAATTTGGATGTTAGCAATTGCTGGAGTTTCAACTTGGGGTTCACAAGAAAAATTCCAGACCTTTATAGAAAATTGCAGATTATTACAATGCAAGATTTTTCACAAGATTTTTGCTCAAAATATAATTGCAAAACTCTATGAGTGCTCACAAACCAGAACCAACAGTGAATAACTCGTCACTGGGTTTGTAAACAACTTGCAGCGATTTTTACATGAAAAATTGTCAAAAACTTGCAATTTTTTAATGAAAACCCATCGAAAACTTTACCTCCAACCTTTATGCATCTCTTAAAGTACATCCCAAATCCCTTCTCTCATCACACATCGCCACAACAATTTATTGAACCCCATCTTGTACATGAGCCCATTCACCAATTGAAATTGTTTGGACTTCAAGCCAATTTTTTGCATTCAATTGTTGCTTGTCCAACAACTAATTTGCAATATTCTCATAACATGATCGCACAACAACAATTTGAAATATGTGACCTCAAGGAAAATCTTTATTTACACCATCAAGTAGTTCATAAAACAAAGGTAGTCAGCTATCACATGACTTTCCAAACTTGATAGTGGCTTTGGACGTGAACTCTTGCAAAAACAGCAACCATCTACTCACCCAACCTTGGATAATAGACATGACGACCACGTATACGAGGGTTTGGTGGTCCACATAAAATGTGAACCAAGTTGCTCACAAGTAGTGCCAAATTTTTTGAATAGCACACACTAAGCAAAAATCCTCAAGTTCATTGGTACTATAGTCATTTTTAAATATCAGAAAAATTGACTACCAAAGAACACAAGCTGATCTAACCCATGACTCTTGCTTGTGCCAACACAGCATTGGTTGCATAATTGAAGCATAGAAGTATTTATCCTAGTCTGGATATGCAATTATAGGGGAACTAATAAGGCATAGCTTGATTTCTTTAAATGTGTGCTCTTGATTGTTTGACCATGTTAACAAAACTTCATACCTTCTTAGCATATCCAAGTGGCGAGATACATAGACAAAGATTTCAATTAAGTGTCAATAATGTCTAATATGGCCCAATGTTTGTGGGTGTTTTTATTTCCGCCACGACCTATATTTTAAAAAGGTTTATCTTTAGTCAAGCTTTGTGATTAATAAAGTCAACAAAGTTTAACTTATGCCTCCATAAATATACACTTCAAGTTTAAAGTCAACCTTGTGGCTCTTTAATGCTACATGCACCCCTTCAAGGCTTGTAAGTGTGACTCTTTAATATTGTAGATGGACCAATAACAAGGCTTTAAATTTACACATTGATATTGCAATACACAATTCTAATTGCATCCTATGGTACATGTAGACATCTTACATTGTCAAAATGGTCTTTGTTTTATCTTCCTCAACTAAGTTGATCTAGTTGTATCTTGCAAATCCATCCATAAAAGAATAAATTCATGTCAAGCTACTTCTTCAAGTATGGGATTTGTAAACAAATAGCAAATGAATCCTTAAGAGTGACTACCTTCAAAATATTGAAGTCAACAGAATTTTAACTCTTCCTTAAACTAATAACCACAAGAGACGCCCATTCGCATGTTTCTACTTTAAAAACAATACTTGCCTACATTGCACATCTCCAAAAACTTTGTGTCATAGTTCCAATTCATCTAGTATACTTTCCATTGTGGTAGCTAGGTTTCTAGCATGAGAGAGATTCTATGTACAAACCAGTATTACAAGACTCGCTTGGACTCACCAAGACTCTACGACTCTTGAGGCCACTGACCTTGACAAAGTATTGGGGATTTGAAACTCGGGTACTCGATGAGTTTGGGATACTCAATGAGTCTAGGGTACTTGCCAAGTCTACTAGACTCATCGAACCCAATGAATCCTGCAAGCTAGAATTGGTCGTGGCTAGAAAAAGAAAAAGTTAAAAAAACATAATAAAAAAAAAAATGTTAAAACAAAAACACTTAAAATCATCTCTTACACCCTAAAAAGGCAATCATAGAGCAAATGGGACCTGAATCTTTGGTTGGAGCGAAGATAATCGCTAAGATAGAGATCTTCAAGCTTGCACAAGACATATGCAAGGCAACTTGGACAACATTGCAGCTAATAAAAATCTATTAGGCATAATTTTAGTTTTACAATTAAAAAATTTCCTTCTTTTACGTTAATATTGAAAGTGAAACTCAAAGTTTGACAATGACATTGATTGTTATTTCTTCTCATTTGAGATGCATGGTGGGAAAAAATTTGGTGCTAAGGTGCCAAATTTTCAAAGGATTGCAGTTCGTGTCTTGAGCCAACCATGCAGTGCTTCAAAAGTGAGCACAATTGGAGTATGCTTGAGCACATACACTCCAAGAAGTGCAACAAGTTGTCAATGCAAAGGTTGGATGATCTTGTGTATGTTCATTAAAACCTTCGCCTCAATCACAATCAAATCTTGGGTGTTGACTTGTCTCCCATTAGTCTAGAGGAGGTTGATCCACAATTAGATTGGATCACCGAGGTTGACAATCATGTCTTTAGCAATGAAGACCTTGCATGGGTTCATCGAGTGGATTGAGAGGTAGAAGCAATAGCCATGGTAGAGGAGGATAGAGCATGAGAAGACTCCTTGAATGTTGGTGCCACTAAGACACAAGCAAATATCATGGTTGCATCATCATCTAGGACCTATCTTAAATGCCAACACAGGACTTGTAATGTTGGGACAAGTGATGCAAGCTCCTCTAAGCCATAGACTTATATTTTTAGCTTTGATATTTAATTTGATGTCATGGATTTCATAATCCATGAGATTTGTATACATTTGATAATAATTTTAAATTTATATATCTAATAATGTTGTTTCCTTCAGCTAAAAATTAAAATTTCTTTGTATACTCGTGATTGAAGCATACTTGTGTATATGGTCAAAGTAGCTTCTATTTGATTAGTTTATTGTTTCATTGAGGTTTATTTATTAAAGGGTGCATGAAAAAAGTTTTAAATCCTTAAAAATATCTATATTTCATGGTTTTTATATTTGTCGAGCCTAGGCACCAAGTCCAAGTCCAAGTCCAAGTCAAAAATCAGCTTGCCAAGTTTGAGGCAAGTCCAAGTCTTGCAACTATGGTACAAACAAAATTTAGTGGCACCCCTTTCATATCTTTGTACATCCAAGAAAAATGTCCTTATAATCCATAAATATTTTAAATGGTGTGGTCTTCAATACTTGATCCCACTCATCACCAAGCATGTTAATTTGGGGTACTCCCTTTGACCTTAAATACATCATCATTATGTTGGACTCTTTACACTTCAAAGGGCTACACTTCCAAACCATTGGTTGGCCTATCAATCAAGCTCTACATCCCCAAACTTGTATATTGCAAATTCCAGAGGTTAAGTCAACTATAACAGCACCCATGTAGAAGGATTCAATCTCACCAAATTAAATTTCTACCCATCTCTTTGCAAACACCTTCTTCATTGATCTCCATAATTACAATGAAACTACCATCGAGCTAGAATGCCTTAGTCTTCTATCTATCAATGGTAAAACCATTAAGGGTATTCCTTTCATCTTAGGAGCACAACTACAACTCCAATATCCTTTTGTAATTAGGATCCATATGACTTTAGTTTTCATCTTCCAAACATTCTTCTTTGAAGACTAAGTTTGATGAATCAAACGAAGTTGGTTCCTTGCTTACTCAATGAATTTTGAGGTCTATCAAATACTTCTAGCCTTTATTTTCAATAAAAGTAGGTTCTTATTCCAACTATGGTAGGCTTTGGCTACTATCAACCCACCATAACCCAATAGTTTATCATAGGATTTTTGTGAAACAACATGAACACAAAATTCAAGAAGAGATGGATTCCAATAAATACTTTTTTACTATAAATACTCCGAACACTTTTATGCCCTACTGATCAACTCCCACCAATTGGATGACTAAAGACCAAATAAATAGCTATTTCAAGCTTCTCCAAATGTCTTATGGGAGAACATTCACACCATAACCACCATCAACAATATTGCTCAAATTTCTCACAAGTATCTTCATTTGAACTACTATAGTTCTTTGGGCTAGATTTGTGGTCAAGACCATAGGGTTGATTACATGGCAACTTTAGAATGGATGCATGTCAAAAAATTTAGCTCTTTTTTCTCCCCACTAGCTAATGCTAGGTGCATTGTAGAATGCTCCACATCATGGACATTCTCAAGCACAATAGTAATTATAGCATTCTTGAGTTTTGACATGCTTTTAATATATCAACTTAATAGGCACTATAGATTTGTAATACTTCTCTTGCAATTGCCTCTTGTATTCTACTCGACTTATACCATACTTTTATTCTCATTAGACTACCTTGTTCTTCAACCACGACCTTCTCCAATTCCACCCTTGGTTCCACGAGTATTTCCTTCTCCATTCTCGTTTCATGACACAAGAATTTATTATTGAGCTCTAGTGACTACCACAACACTTGTATCCTGATCAAGGTCAATCATGTTCACATTCAGTCAAGATAATTGCTTCGAATAGTGTGCAACATCATTGTTTGCAAAGCCTATACCATCTACAAAGAAATCAAATCTTGTTCTAGTTTTGTGAGACAATCTCTTGCAATATATCTTGATTCTTTGCACTTCAAACATTGCACAATGGGTTGACCTTGAGAATCATGTTAAATTTGCCTACCACCTTAACCATTGTTATTAAGAAGTCTATTTTTTAATTTCAATATCTACCAAGACATCTCAAAGTTTAGATCATTCTACAAATTTGGACCCGTAGTGGGTGGTATCAATTGTTCACCATGAGAGAAGCGTACTTGACCACTCTTGTTCTCCAAGAAATATGGGCCCAATCCTTGAAAGAATTCCTTGTCACTTGTAAAATCTAGCAAAACATCTTGTTTAGAGTGCTACCTTCTTTCTTGCAATCAATGCAATAAAGTTCCTTGTTCTCTTTATGGTATATTCTTTGAAGCTCTCTCATAATATGAAGCATGTATCTTCTTAGAGCTTGCATTGAACCTCATTCACAATATTCACTAGACACCAAGCCATAATCTTCACTTCTTGAACATGAATATATTTATTTTCACTCTAAATATCCTATTATCCATCAATCTATTGTATGCATATTCATAGGACTCTACAACAAAGGGTATGAGCCCCTTAATGAACCATTTCTTTTTGAACTCGTCAATGAACTCCTCCTCAAGGTTTCGCAACAATTCATGAAGCCGTCTATTAAAGTTTTCATGTTTTATTTGTTGCATATGGTAAATTACTTGTTGCTCTACTAGGACAAGCTTGAATTATTTTTGAAATGCTTAGCATAATTCATCTCAAGTGCTCTTGACATTTGGTGATGCATCCATAAACCAATCAATAGCCACCCTTCAATCCATGGTTGGACATGACTACAACAAAAGGAATTCATCCATTTGTAGTCCAAATAAACTTTGGCAGCTTTTATTTCTCTATACTTGGTAGTGGAGTGGCCATTGTCTAATGTTGAACTTGATGTCACTCCACTAGCACAACCCCCTTCCTTACGGAGATCTTTCTTGGGAATTCCCCTACTCTCTTATCAACATAGAACACATCAAGATTCACAAACCTCCTATGATCTATGTAATCCATATGCTACTTAATTGGCCATTAAGTTCCATTTATTCCTTTCTCAATATAATTGTCCAACAATTTGCCTTGGTATTCTTGGTTGAGTGTCATCTATTAACAAACCTTTAATACCTTGAATATTGCCCTCTAGGAAGCTCTCTATTCTCCCACAAAAGTAGTTAAATTTGTCAAGGTCAAAGTTCTCCCTTGGAAAAAGGAGACTCAATCAACTATTTGTCAATTCTACTACCACACCCTCCAACCCACCCAGATCGACAAGGTCGGCACTTCCTCTAGAAAGGCAACCATCTAACAACTTCAACCCACTTCATTTTTTGGGTGGCATATGGTTTCCAAGTTCAAATTGAACCCTCTCTTGGTTCTAGCTTCAACTTCTACTCATGCTTCAGCCTTGGTTTTCACTTTGGCTTGCACTACTACTTCTACTTTTATAATTGCCTTCCTCTTGTAGCCTTTGTCTTCTTTCTTGATGTTCCATAATCTTCCATCAATCTAGTCAAAACTTTTAATTCTTGGTCCACCCAGAAACCATGTTGTCATTTTCTACCACCTTTGATTGGGCTCAATGGCACTAATTCCTTTGTGTTTAGCATCATGGTCATGTTCAATGTGGAGATCTTGCAAGATAATGTAGATCATTGAGAGGATTTTGGGCAAATTATCTAGCAATCGTAAGACTTCTTATATTACAAACAAGTTATGCTAGATAGAATCAATAGGGACTTGGTTTCTCTTGGATTCTTCTCTAACATGTTCACCTATTGAGAGATCCAACAAATATTGCATGTCTAGGGTGAGTTTAATTTCTTTTACTTTCTTGGTCTCTATGCATTCACTCCTCTCACACTTCCATCTTTGTAGTGTATCATCATCAATGGTTATTGTTAACTAATTTCCACTACAAATTGACTTCAACTCAACTAGACTTTGCCAAGGCAACAATGCCAAAATTGTTTACTACAAAAATGCATAAAGAATATAAAGAACGATAGCTTTATTGCATTAGGTAGTGTATAGTACAACATTTGTACTTGATAAAGGGGGGACATATCACATTATGCCCTTAACCTAACAATCAACCAGCTATTTGCAAGCCCAATGGGTATCATTAAGACACAACGATCTAACCAGCCCTTACAATTAAAAAGTGAATTACTACCTAAATTGATAATGCATTAATCAACAACATACACAATTCTACTGCAAAAAATGTAATTTATCAATGATAATAGAACATTATGGTCTACATTTAATTTTTCAAGCAAATTTGGAAGTCTTTTCCAAGCTTCTTGGGTTTCAACCTTGATCGAAAACTAATATGGAAAAAAGATCAAAGTTTTGTGGTCTGACAACTGAGGTATATATAACTCCAAGGTGTTTGACATTTTTTGCAAGATAACAAGGACAAAGAACAAATTAATGGTTTCCTACAAACCTCAATAGAGTGAGGTTGCAAAAAGGAAGAGTTAGTCTATAATAGACACTACCAAATCCACATGACACATTAACAATGTATCTACTTTTGTCACTTTGGGAAGAGGTTCGCGATGCATTAGTGTACTCAAGTGATCAATTATGCGACTTATGTCGTCAGAAACTTGGCCATCTTCATCATGGTGTTCTACCACCTATGAGATAGATCATGCATCGTATTCCTGACTTGAAGTTTCAAGACATCATGATTCGAAGGCTTGGCAAAACTTGGTACACTTGGATGATCATATCTACAATTTTTGGCATAAGAGATTTGGTCATATTTAATATGGTGCTCCACCTCTTGTAAGGTTAGTGGTGCATGGTTTGTCTAACATCAAGCTCCAAGACATTATGGCTTGAAGAGTTACAACTAGGAAAGCATACAAAGGCAGCTTTAGCAATCAACTAAAAGATGGGCCAAGGACATTTTAGATTTTCATGCAGATGCATGCACATCAAACTCTTCAACATCTCAACCAAAGCTAATATTTTGTAAATTTCATTGGTAATTTCGTATGAAAGACATGGATTTACTGTCCTAAAGCGAAGTTGGAAGTGTTTTCCAAATTTCCAAGAGTTTAAAGGCTAGATCGAAAACCAATATGGGAAGAAGACAAACATGTTGTGGTTTGACAATAGAGGTAAATAAAACTCGAAGGAATTCGACAATTTCCAAACATAAGGACAAATAGCAAGTTCATGCTTTCTTAAAACCCTAAGTAGAATGGGGTTGCAGAAAGGAAGCGTCAATCATAGAGAACACCAAATCTATGATACATGACATGTATCTAACCATGTCACTTCAACAATTTCCAAACAATAGGAACAAATAGCAAGTTCATGCTTTCCTAAAACTCTCAGTAGAATGGGGTTGCAGAAAGAAAGATTCAATCATAGAGAACACCAAATCTATGATACATGACATGTATCTAACCACGTCACTTTGAGAAATGGATCTCAACACAGCTCTTTATTGATTAAGCAATTTCCCCCACAGGATTCTCAAATAGAGAACACCAAGAAAAGACAAGATGTTTCTGACTTTCTAGTGTTTAGCTGACTTGTGTAATTTTATATTCCAACTAAGAAGAGATCTAAATTTGTGGCTTCTAGTGTGAAAAGCCTATTTGTTGCTTATAATGAAACATCAAAGAGGTACAAAGTTGTCTTCCTAGTCAATGAAAATTGGTAGTTTCCCAAGACGTAAAATTCAAGGAACATGGATGGTAATCTAGTAGATCCAAGCCCTGAAATATCTTCAATTATCAAGGCAAAAGCTACCACATTTTTGGAGTTAGTACAAGAGCTTGCTTGGCATGATGCCCATTTCAAAATATTATTCTTCAATTCTAAAGAATGATGTTTGGGAGGTGGTGCTTGTACCCATAGGCAATCAGTAATTGACTCAAGGGGGCTATACAAGATCAGGCATGCATTTGATGGCAAATAAAAAAGTACAAGGCCAGGTTTTAGATTTAAAGAATTCTATAAACTATTTGCTCCAATCACTAGGTACACGTCTAATCAATCCATCATTTCATTAGCAGCTTGATTTGGATGTACTTTACATGAAAAAGCAACTTTCCTAAATGCAAAATTAGATGAAGAAATCTACATACAGCAGCCTAAGGGATTATGATCCATGCATGTGATGATTTTGTGAGCAAACTAAAGTTGGCCCTGTTAGGGCTGAAACTAGCACCTTGGGCTTGGTACACACAAATTGATGTTTAGTTAGCTCAATTCAATTTTGCTAAACCATAAAACAGATTCAAATATGTATTTCACTTGAAGTGAGTTTGAATTGCTTGTTTCATTGATCTATGTAAGCGAATTGATATTGTCAAGTAGATGTTCATAGCTTGTTGCTTGGAGCAAAAAAGAGCTAAGTCGTGTGTTAGACATGAAAGGATCGGAGCAATTGCACTTTAATTTGGATCCCGAGGTGTTTGAAACAAAGAGGTGAGTCTTTTCTTTTCCTTCGTAAGTATATCATTGAATATTTCAAGAGGTTTTGGCTGATGGAGTATAATTCAATGAGTACTCTATAGTGCCCAACCTCAAGTTGAGTGCAATTGATGACTTGGATCTTGTTGACCCTTATTGTACCAAGAGTTGATTGGTTCACCTAATTATTTCGTAAATACCAACTTGGACATTCGCTACACACTACATACCCTCAGCCAATATATGATGGAACTCAGGCAAAATTGGAAGGCAGCTAAGCATATTCTTTGGTATCCCAAAGGTATAAAGACTCTAGTGCATAGGTGATTCAGATTTGTACCTACATAGGTTTGTTGATCACGACTAGGCTGTTGTAATGTCCCCTTTTTAGCCAGCTTCTATGTTTGTCGGATTAGCCTATCATCAGGTCCCCGTAGGCTAATGTTGGTGTTTAAAGGGCCCTATGTGGGAGTTATATGGTTCTTCAAATGGCAGTTTATAGTGTTTTCTTCTCCAGTACTTGGCATTATTCAGAGACAACCTTTTTAAGTGTTCGAAGCTCCATTTATACATACTATTTTTAGTAAGTAGCTTGGGCGTTGTGGTCCAACCTTACTATTTATAGTAAGGAATCCAGATGAGCTGTATGAGCAATGGGTTAGCCTATGGTGTTGTCAGAATTAATTGATGTTGAGTTTTAATGGAGTTATGATATATATTAAAGTGATTACTTTAATAATAATTAAATAACAAAGTGGACATCATTAATGAATTTATTGACCTTATAATATATAGCTTATTTTAATAACATAAGGTCAAATCATTTAAATCATTGAGATGGGCGCCCACGTAAAGTAATAACACATGGCAACAAAAGCAAATATATTTTAATATATTAAATGATTGAAAAAGCCAGGGAGATCGTGGTATTTTGGAGTTGATATAAAAGTTTTTGAAAAAGCATTCTCATTCATTCATCTATTCATACTTTGCAAATTTCAAGAGATTTTTGTGTGGAGGAGAAACAAGGGTTTCTTGCTGCAAATTAATCTTTGAGAACGTCAACTCTCTCAGTTTAAGCATTATACAGGTGTGAAATACCACCCAAAGTTTGCTCTTCAAGTGGCTTCAATCAAAGGTCACATTTGTGCACATTTGAAGTGATTACTACAAAGAAATTCAGGGGTTTGCATTTGCAGAACAGAATTCAATCTAAGGAAAACATTGTTGATCATTTTCATTGCTGTTTGCAACCTACTTATTGCCACGTGGGTTCTATATTGCTGGAGTCATCCCTATTTAGGGCGAGTTTACATGTGTAACAGAAGGATGTGAGCCTCCTATGACTGGCGTGATGTTCTCAGTCTGATGCACTTCCTTTTAGCATCAGATATATTCTTGGGGTATCAGTTTGTGGGGGTTTTAGGAGACTTCAAGCTGTGTGGAAGGTGATTGGAGGGTTTAAAACTGGACGTGGGCTTATTTTCTGCCTTGGTGTGATTATTGCAACACACAGGAAACACTTTATCAATGGCTGCAACCTATCTCAGTCTCTGGCGTGAGCCTTCATAGCATTGTGACTCCAAGCGCATCATATTCTGGAAGTGGCAAGTGTATCAGATTTGAGGTTTGCTGCTATCTCTTCATTCTGGGAAGTTCTGAAGCAAGTTTGATCACTTTCAGACCTAGCGCAAGTTCCAGGTTGGGTGAAATCAGTCCTAGTTATCTGTCTTCTCTTGTATTGAACAGTAAATTCTTTAAATGCAATATAAGTACTGCTGTAATAGAGAAAGTATGCAGAATATTGATGTAATTTGCTTAATACAAATGTCATAACTGAGTTTGCGAAGCTGAAGCTTATTTTGGCCTTTATAATGTCATGTTCAATCCAATGAATGAGAGAAGAAGTGTAAGCATTTAATTCTCAGACCTGTGTAGTCACTTCATTCTGAAGTATTATTATTATATAGTATATATGCAATATGTTTTATAAAATGTCCCATGTGTGAAACTGAAAATTGATCGAGCAAATTCACAAAGACAAACTCAGATTAGGGGAGGGACATTACAGCTGTTGGTGTGGAGAGCCCCAAAATTCAATCTTGTGTATCATTTTTTTTGGGCTCAACAATGGCTTCCTGGTTTAGCAGGAAGCAAAATGTAGTTCCATTGAGCTCAACAGAAGCAAAGTATATAGCAGTAGACAAAGCAATTTGTGTTTGCAATCTGATCTCAAAGTTGGCAGGAGAGATACTAGTCCCTACAAATACCTTTTATGACAAGCAGAGCTGCATCAAGCTCTTAGAGAATCCAATGTTCCACAATCAACCAAAGAACATGAACATCCAATTCTAATTTCTATGGGATAAACTGCAAAGAGCTGCTAGCAAATTACAACATGTGCTTACATATTTGCCAATGGTCAACATAGAGCAAGGGAAGTTTTGAGATGCTAAGAGGAAGTGTTGAAATGTGTAACTCATAATTTTTCTTTGTACCTTAAAGCTTAGTACACATTATAATTAATGAAAATCTTTATGTTACACCAACTCTTCAAGATGGGGACAGTAGGGGACAGGGAGACATGTTGTCAGGATGTATTTTTTGGGAGGCTATTTTTAGGGGACAGTTATTAAAAAATAGGGAAAATTTAGAAATATAGGAAATTATAATCATCCATATGATAACATTGATAAGGCATTCATCACATACATTATATAACCTTAATACAAAATTCATACTTCACATGAGAGTCGACAAACAAATTAACAAAATTTAATTGCTTTCATTATCAATTGCATATATATTATATACAAATTACAACAAAATGTCTAAAAGTTGCAAGTTTCAACTACATAGAAAATTTGTTTCTGCAAATCATGAGATCAAAATCGAAGTCTAACATTGTGTGCTAGTTAGGTAGACCCCTCATCAATATACACTTTTTGAATGGCCTTCATGAGCCCTTCTTTCACCTCTTCATCATGAGATGGAGGCGCTATCCCAAGCCTAGCTACATGCAATTTCGGATTTAGAGCATAGCTGAAATATGAAGCAAGGTATTCATAATGTTCCACAATCACATGACAATGGCCTAATATGCTCCTTATAATATCTCAAAGTAGGATTCTTGCTATGAATGGCTTGTTTCATCTGCCCAAGCATGCTGTCAAATGTATCATAAATCTCTCCAAAGTTAAAAGAGTGTCGATCAACAAATCTTATAATCCACACAATAGATGAGATGAAGGAGCAAACATATCTACAAACAAGTTACAAAAATTAAAATTTCAAAAAAAAAAAAAAAGACTCAACTGACAAAGAATGAAGGATATTAAAAAGAATGGAAATAATTTACAAGTTATAAAAATTAATAAATTAACAATTTACTAATAAGATCGGCAATTTCTTACCTCACTATGGACCACCAATTATTGTCAAGGATCTTTTGTTTCACACTTTTCCTTCAAATGAATTTGCCACAAGCCATCTACGTCACTTTGGATTAACAATCATTAATTGTAGAGGCTTATTGTTAAGGATCTTTTGTTTCACACTTTTTCTTTCAAATGTGCTTGCCTCTAGCCATCTACTACACTTTCGATTAGCAATCATTAACTATAGAAGCTCCTACAGCCCAAGCATCCTCTCTAACAAACTGAAATTGTTGGCATGTCTAGTATCCATGAGCTTGAGATATTTCTTTCTTAAAAAAATAATAAACAAAACGAAGTGAGATGATTGCAAATGAACATTTTTATGTCTCTCACTTCTACCACCACCACCTTCACCCAATTTAACTTCCCAATGTCTTTCAATGTGTTGTTCAACACATGGAAACATAGGTTCCAAAAAATGTGCTTGTAAGCACCCTCCACCATCAAGCTAGCTTACATATAAAGACATAATCGATCACCACTTGTACAACATTAGATGGCTCAACCTCTTCTATGGCATCATTCAAAATCTAATATTGAAAGTTTGTGTCCTTCCTCTTCCCTAAACAATCAATAGCTGTAAGAAAATAATAGCTAATTGAACATTTGACAATGGCCTTGATGAGTGGCTGATTTCTAATATCAATCCACCCATCCATGATGATAAAGCAACCATCTCTTCATCCAAATTTGCCTCATTTCCTCCATCATTACACTCACCTTATAATACTCTCTATCAAGGAGGGTGATGCATAGCTTATATTCTCTAGGGAGGCAAATGAAAGAGCAACAATTGCATATATTAACATTTGTTTGAAATGGAGAGAACATACCACTTGAAATGGTATGGCATGGGCAAAGACAAATTTAACAAGAGAAGACACTACGACCTTTTGTGATTGTGTATTAAACATCCTTGCAACACCAATAGCCCTTTTCTTTCCATTGCTAAAACCCTCTCCCCTTTGACTCTCAATATCTATGGTTTGGGTAAGCATTCCCTTATTTCTTGCCTCCCTCTCCATGTACAATCTATTTACTATAAGTGCCCAAAATTGTACAAGCCAACATTTAAGTCCAATGATGATTTGGCAATCCAACTCATGAACCACATGGTGTGCTTATTTCTCTTCACATTTTTTTTTGTCTTGACAAAAACATTCGTAGTGCCTTTAGAACCTTCTCCCATGTGTTTTCCATCCTTGCAAGCTGCATACTCACCTTACATGTTATTTTCTTCCTCTGATACTAGCATTTTGCATGTTCAATTGCAAAGGTGCTCAAGAGACCCAAGGAACCCATGTTAAGCTATAGGGTTGGTTGGGCAACCTACCCTAGTAAAACGCATAATCCACTTTTCAAGAGGGGTTACCAAATTATTTTTCATTAGCACATGAATCTTTTAATCTTGGTAGTTTCTCTTCCAATTAGGCCTCCAATTGACAATCCTCTACAATCTTGATCACACCAATTACTCTTCCTAACTGTTGATCCTCTCCTCTTAACTATTTGTCATCTCCCCTCTGATTGCTAGTTCTTTTCATATAAACCACCCCATCCCTCATTCATCTAATCGAGCCAATTTGAAGAATCATTTTTTGAGAATAAAAGCAACAATAATTTTGTGAAGAAAAGCATAGAATAGAGTAGAAGGAATTTGGTTGCCTCTATAAGATTTTGCTAAAAGATCTATATCTTTTCTTCTAGAAATAGGATCCACTTTAGAAATCTACAAGCCACTTTGCAAAGTCAATTCCCAAATCTCTCATAACCAAGCTCTAGCCTCCCTACAAAAAATCAAGAAGCTTCTTAAGCTTCCACATCTTCTAATGTAGGAGCATCCGGATTCACTTGCAATCCTACATCAACCAAAAAAATATTTCCCTACTTTATGTTTGTTTGCAAGAGTGGATGATCAAACTTCTAAGAATTTCCATGGATTCTCGACCAAATGTTGAACTCACCTTGTTTAGAAGCCAAATGGATACTCACCTTTCAAGTTTGGTGAAGTTTTAATCAAAATGGAGCAAGTTAAGGAGTTGTGGAGTTTTAATCTTGTCTGGATTACAAAGATTTGGCATGTATCTAGATCTGCAGGATTTTGACCCATCCCGAATGCCTTTGAATCCCCGCTAAGTCCTTAAGAACTTCAATCCCCCACTGAAGCCTTTGCTCGCCTTGACACTAAGGGACTTCCATGCGATACATAATCTTATTCGATTATACCCCAATTCCCCACAATTTCCCGTGGACCAATGCTTCTTTGTAGAACAAAGCAACGAAACTTCCCTATGACACTAGATATTATCCAAGTACCCCTCGAATCCCCACAATGTCCCTTTGATCCCAACTTTCCCACAAGCTTGCCAAAGATGGAATTTCCTAACCACACCAAATAGATCTCAATACACTTCAAATTTCCACAACCACTCTAGAATGTTGGGAAAAATTACAAATGGTTATAACAATCTGCATGCGGATCCTATGAGAAAATAATGTCTTGACATGTGTCCCATCACATCAGAACATGGGTTGGTTGCCACCTTCTACATGTTTCTCTATAAATTCAGGATCCCATTCTTTTTGAAACAACTCTTTTTGTTAGTGTAAATAGAGTCATTATCATACCTAGTTAGCTAATCACCTTTTTAGGATTGACCTATTCACACCTAGCTTAAATTAGCTTAGATTTCTTTTTCTTTTGTCTCAATTCATATGGTTGAGACATGTGTCCTCATGACTTGAGACACCAATGGCACTTCCTCACACACTTGTCAAGTGAGCTCACAAGTGTTCCATCTTTGGAGGAGTAGTCAAAGTTTCACTCCTACCTTCTCACCTTCTCACCTTCTCATCCTTGCACATATAAGCAAGGCTTGATCATTATATTATACACTCTTCATTTTATATTGATAGACAAACTATTGTGCATATTTTATTCACTTGTGGAAGTTGTTTCATGCTCTTTGATCTTGGCATTCTCCAACACTTTCTGCCAGTATTAGAATTTAGAGAATTTCTAGAGTTTGAAGAGGGTTTCAACGTGAAGACTAAAAAGTCTATCTAGTTTGAATGTATGCAAGTTGTAAGGCTTAATGCCAAGGCATGTATGAAGCCATGCATGTATGTTGAACTATGATATCATCCAGTTGTTGTACTCATGTTGTAAATGTTCACTGAACGTTAATAAATATCTTTCCAGTATTCTTTGAAGTTGAAAATTGTTGCCTAATTTAGTAGCTTGAAAGAGCCCTTGACCTCACCAATTGGTATCAGAGCCTAGTCAAATCTTTGAAACTCTGGAAGTGTCGAACAAGGGACCCTAAGGAGACTGTTGTAGGAAGAGTGAAGAAGAAGAACTAGCAAGTGTAGAGGGTCTGAAGACATGGCACATAGAGGAAGAGACAGAAGAGTTGTTCCATGGGTTGGGGATGCAGCACTAATGGAGATGCTAAGAGCCATCACAACTAGACTAAATGCAATGGAGAGGACTCAATGTAGAGTAACTGTAGAGGATGTGAGTGATAGTGAAGAAGCAGAAGAAGGAGAAGATGAATATTAGAGAACCCAGAACATACCCACCAATCTATAATGGTATAACCCGAATCCAGAGGGATTGACAGACTGGATTCCAGAGATGGATAAGTATTTTGAGTTGGGATCTATTGAAGACCCTACGAAGGTGAAAGCTTGCAGCTACCAGACTGAAGGGACATGCATCTCTGTGGTGGGATCATGTGCAAGTTGAGAAACAGAGGCAAGGAAAGGAGAAGATTAAAACCTGGGAGAGAATGGTCACTAAGTTGAAGGCAAAGTTCTTACTAGTAGACCACCAAATCACAATATTCAAGAAGTTGTTGAGCCTCAAGCAAAAGGAGAAGAGTGTGCAAGACTACGCAAAAGAGTTTGACAAATTGAACATCATAGTTGGACACATTGAAGATGATGTTGAAAAGGTCTCCAAGTATGTTAATGGCTTACATTACTCTATTCAGGATGAAATTAGCATGGTAAGGATTACCAGCGTAGAAGAAGCCTATCAATTTGCATTAAAGGCAAAAGAAAAGATTTCTAGGAGACAAAATAGTTCTAAGAGAAGAGGTAAATCCACAAGAGGTAGAGGAGAATCCAATCCTAAACGTGGTTATCAGAATAAGCAAGGAGAAGCAAATACTTCTCAAACCAGTACCCAAGGAAGTAGAGGAAGAGGTGATTACTCTAGAGGCAAAGAAAACTTAGGAAGAGGAAGAGGAAGAGGAAGAGGATTCAATGGAGCATGTTTCAAGTGTGGAGAGGCCAGGCATGGGGCATTTGAATGTCCCCAAGTACAGCAAAGCAGTGGAAAAGGAAAAGAAATAAGGGTTCACATTGCACAAGTTAAGGAGAGTGTAGCTTCACCAAGATGTGGAGAAGAACCTGGGGATGGAGAATCCCTAATGCTGAGAAGAGTTCCTCTAAAACCAAAAAGAGTGCAAGGAGAACCAAAGTAGAGAAAAAAAATGTTTAGAACCAGACGTAAATCTGGAGGAAAATGTACCAAAATGATTGTCGATAGTGGCAGCATTAACAATTTAGTGTCAAAAGAAATGGTGGAGAAGTTAAAGCTGAAAATGTTGAGACACCCAACTCCCTACAAGGTTTCCTAGCTGCAAAAGGGACATCAGTTGTTGGTAAGTGAACAATGCCTTGTTGATTTTCATAGTGGAAATTAGATAAATGAGATAATGTGTGGCATCATGCCACATTCTATTAGGCAAACCTTGGCAGTTTGATAGGCAAGCCATACATGATGGCAAAACTAACGGTTACAAGATCAAGAAGAATGGGAAGGAATATGTTTTGAATCCCTTGAAGGGTAAGGATGAAGAGTAGAGAAAAGCAATAGAATGTTTTTAGATACTGGAAACCGATTCCTAAAGGATGCAAGGAGAAGGTATGCTTTTCCTTATTGCCTAAGCCTACAAAGGATAGGGCAGCAAAGAAAAGGGGAGAAGTTCCCATGGAGGTTCAAGCAATTCTGGATGAATTCACATAGATTTTGTTCAACTTACCTAATGGGTTACCTCTAGTGCGAAGTTGAAGCCATTGCATGGACTTAAAAACGACTGCTAGCATGCCAAATAAGGCACCATACAAAATGACACTCATGGAGAATGAATAATTAATTAGGCAAGTACAAGAGTTGTTACATAAAGGGCCGATTAGGGAGAGTCTCAGTCCATGTGTTGTACCTACTATACTGGCACCAAAGAAAGATGTAGACTAGAGAATGTGTATTGATTCAAGAGCTATAAACAAGATCACCATTATAACACGTTTCCACTACCTTGAATAGACGATTTGATGGATTGTTTGAGTGGAGCAAAGTGGTTCAACAAGATTGACTTGAAGAGTGAGTATCACCAAATCCGGATTAGGGAAGGAGATGAATGGAAGACAACATTCAAGACCAAGAATGGGTTATCTAAGTGGCTAGTGATGCCATTTGCATTGACAAATGCACCCAGCACCTTCATGAGGTTGATGAATGAGGTATTAAAAACTTCCGTTGGAAAATTTTCCATTGTAGTATTTAGTTGATATCTTAGTTTTCAATAAAACAAAAGAGGAACACCTATTGAACAATAAGGCAGTCCTGCAAAGGTTAAGAGAAGAAAAGTTGCAGGTAAATTTGAAGAAATGTAGTTTTATGAAAAAAGAACTAGTCTATCTAGGTTTTGTAGTATATGATGAAGGGTTAAAGATGGAAGGCAATAGTGGATTGCCCTTCACCTAAGAGTATGTTTGAGGTTAGAAGTTTCCATGGCTTGGCGGTATTGCCTTCACCTAAGAGTATGTTCGAGGTTAGAAGTTTCCATGGCTTGGCGAGCTTCTACAGGAAAGTTCATAAAAAAATTCAATGAGATTTGTCCACCTATCACAAAAACAATGAAGGGTGTGAAGAAAGAGTTTCAATGGACAGCTACAGCAAAAAAGAGCTTTCAGTTGTTAAGGAAAAATGTGACAAAATAGCTAGTATTGGCATTGCCAGACTTTGGCAAAGTGTTCCAAGTGGACTGTGATGCCAAAGGTAGTGCAATTGGGGGAGTGTTAAGTCAAGAAAGAAGTACTCAATTTATGACCAAGAATTATATGCTATAGTGTAGGCATTGAAGAAGTGGAGGCTTTACCTACTACGGAAAGAGTTTGTATTGTACACAGACCACCATGCCTTGCAATGCCTCAATAGTCAAGGTAAGTTAAACCAAAGGCATATGAAGTGGGTGGAGTTCTTACAAAGTTACTCTTTTGTTTTGAGACATAGGAGTGGTAAGTCAAACAAGGTAGCAAATGCACTTAGCAAAAGATGTTTGCTGATGAGTGAATTAAGAGTCAATGTTGTTGGCTTTGATGCAATGAAGGAGTTGTATCTAGATAATCCTGATTTCAAGGAAGCATGGACAGCTAATAAAAGTCCAGTAGAAAAGGACAAGACTGCATGGCTGGAGTATTTCATTCAAGATGGCTTGTTGTTCAAAAGGCAGAAATTATGTATACCTAGGGGTTCAATGAGAGAGAACAAAATAAGAGAAAAGCATAGTGGAGGTTTGAGTGGACACTTTGGAATGGACAAGACATTGGCACAACTAAATGAAGGGTATTTTTGTCTTAGAATGAGTGTAGATGTGAAGAGGTTGGTGCAAGGTTGCACAGTTAGCCAAAATCCCTAAGGAGTAACAAAAAACATAGGACTATCTGCATTGTCTATACCAGAGAGGCCATGGGAGCATATAAGCATGGATTTTGTTTTGGGATTGCCTCTAACACAAAGAGGTAATGACTCAATTTTTGTTGTAGTGGATAGATTTTTAAATATGATTCATTTTATACCATGTCGGAAGACTAGTGATGCATCCCACATAGCTACATTATTTTTCAAGGAGGTAGTTAGGCTGCAGGGACTACCCAAGAGCATAGTCTCAGATAGGGACACTAAGTTTGTTGGCCATTTTAGGCATACATTGTGGAAGAAGATGGGCACTAAGTTAGGATTCAACTCAACCTATCATCCCTAGGTTGATGGGCAGACAGAGGTTGTGAACAGAAGTTTGGGAAACTTATTAAAATGTTTGGTGGGTGACAAACCACAACAATAGGACCTTGTATTGGCACAAGCAGAATTTTCTTTCAACAATTCACTAAACAAAAGTGTAGGAAAGAGCCCATTCCAAGTAGTTTATGGGTATATACTAAGAGGTGTTGATGAGTTGAGGGATAGTGCAGATTTGAACAGGAAGAGTGCGATAGCAAAAGACTTTGTTGAATACCTTCATGAGTTACACAAGGAGGTGAAAGAAAATTTGGAGAAGAGTGCCATCAAATACAAAGAGCATGCTGATCTGCATAGGAGGGAACAAAACTTTCAAGTGGAAGATATGGTTTTGGTACATTTGAGGAAAGAGAGGTTCCCACAAAGAACATATAATAAGTTAAAATAGAAGAAAATAGACCCATGCAAGGTGTTGAGGAAGTTGTCATCCGTGCCTATGAAATTGAGCTTCTAGAAGGTATAGACATCTCTCCCATTTTCAATGTTGCTGATCTGTACAAGTTTCATGGAGGGGAGACATACTCAAATTTGGAGGAAGCACAAGGATGGATACATCAGCTACCTAAGAAGAGAAATAGACAAGGTGATTGATTCCAAAGTGGCTAAGAAGACTAAAGGGAAGGAATACATAGAATACCTGGTCCATTAGAAAAACAAGGTTGCAGATGAAGCTTCTTGGTTGAGTGCTAAAGAAATAGCCAAGTATGGAATTCCAATTCCAGACTTGCCTAAGTGTTCATGAGTTTCCAACTCAAGGAACATTTCACTTACCCAACATGTCTATGCAAGAGCATCCAAGTTCACTTGCAATCCTACATCAACCAAAAAAATATTTCCCTACTTTATGTTTGTTTTCCTTCTTCCTTGTTTTTCTTGAAGGAGTGAATGATCAAACTTCTAAGAATTTCCATGGATTCTTGGCCAGATGTTGAACTCACCTTGTTAAGAACCCAAATGGAGACTTACCTTTCAAGTTTGGTGAAGTTTTCGTCCAAATGGATTAAGTTAAGGAATTGTGGAGTTTTAACCCTATTTGCATTGCAGAAATTTGGCATATATTTGGATCTGCAAGACTTTTAATCCATCACGGATGCCTGTGAATCCCCACTAAGTCCTTAGAGATTTCAATCCCCCACCGAAGCCTTTGCTCACCCTGACATTGTGAAACTTCCATGCGATACTAGATCTTATCCAATTATACACCAATTCCCTGCACTTTCCCATTGGCCTATGCTTCTCAACAAAACTGAGAGTAATAGAACTTCCCTATGACTCAAAAGCTCGTCAAAGGTAGAATTTCCTAATGAAACTTAATAGATCCCGATACCCCTCGGATTTCCACAACCACTATGGAATGTCGTAAAAATGACAAACAAACGATTATAACAATCTACGTGTGGATCCTAAGAGCGAATAAAAGCTTGACATGTGTCCCATCATGTCAGAACGTGGGCTAGCTGCCACCTTCTACATGTTTCTCTATAAATTGGGGATCCCTTCTTTTTGAAACAATGCTTTCTGCTAGCATTAGAATTTGGAGAATTTTTGCAATTTGAAGAGGGTTTCAACGTGAAGACTAGAAAGTCTATCTAGTTCGAAAGTATACAAGTTGTAAGGCTTAATGCCAAGGCATGTATGAAGCCATGCATGTATGTTGAACTATGATATCATACAATTATTGTACTCCTATGTTACATCCCAAATTATGAGGTTACTATTTACTATTACTATATAGGGTAAATATGAATGTAATGTGAAATCTGGAGATGCTTGTACCTTGTTATCAATATGAATGTTATCTCATTTGATGTTGTTTCATTTGATGTTATTCATGGTGAAATACCGCATAGATAGTTATTGAATTATAGTTATTCTAACTTTGACGATGTATATATATATGTTGCTTACTGTTGTGAACAAAATAACTGCTGAAGGAATGTGTTATTGGTTGCAGGTAAAAGTTCAATCTCCAGGGGGAAGGGAAATATCACTCCGGAGAGGAGCTTGGTCGGTTAACCGGTAAGTAAACTATCTGAGCATACACACACGTCACCTTAGATTGAGTGCACTGAGTCAGTTTGTGTGGGTTTTAGGTAAGTCAACCATAGCTTGTATGATTGCATTAGGAGTCTTGCTTACTTCTGCATGCTTTGTGAGTGATTATCTTTGTATCTGTCTTGTGGTATTGCGATCATTATGATGGTAACGTAAATGGGTGTAAGTAAATAGGGAGTGGACATATATACATATATATAGTATATGCACATATCCATAGGTATATACATATCAATGCAGGCGTATGATGGCAGATGGATATGCCCATTCGGATGTATCGATATGGTATACTTACATATATGTGCACATAGAGGAATATATACAGACATATATACATATATATATGCACACAACCTATATTATGTGAATATTATAATAATATTATTATTATTGTTATTATTGCCTTACGAATTTACATATATATATCAATGTATGCTGACTAGCTCGTGATATATATATATGTAAATGTAATTATATATTAAAGATTATATATAAAAACTATAGCTATATTAAAAACATATAAATATATATATTTATATATTTATATATTTATATATTTATATATTTATATACTTAGGTATTTAAATATATATATATATATAAAAATATGTTTTATATATTTAAAACTATAATTATATATATATAATAAAATATATAATTAAAATATTAATCTCTCAATTTTGGAAATCGAATTATTTCCAAATAAATCGGATATGATTTAATATTAATCTTTCAACTTAGGAAATCGATTTATTTCCTATTCAATAAAATATTTACCATTCAACTATGGAAATCGATTTATTTCCAAAAGCAATTGATTTTTGTCTTTTAAACTACGGCGACCAAAATATAATTGAATCGAAATATTTTTGAATATATCTTTTGGACATTGGACCGAAATGTTTATGAATCAAATTAATTATGAAGTTTAAACTTTACAACATGCTGTCGTTTCAATTAACACCTTTGGAGTGCTTATTGGAAACGAACAGCTATTGCAAGTGTTGTAGTACTGCTCTTCAAATTATAGAGAGGAAGATCTCTCTTTGCTGATGTTCTACGTAAAAAAGGGTACTAAGGTTCCTATCTTTTTTACTCAACGGCAAGACACCAAGGTG
Source organism: Sequoiadendron giganteum (assembly GCA_007115665.2). Classification (NCBI taxonomy): domain Eukaryota; kingdom Viridiplantae; phylum Streptophyta; class Pinopsida; order Cupressales; family Cupressaceae; genus Sequoiadendron; species Sequoiadendron giganteum. The sequence goes on along the minus strand of CM021109.1, from coordinate 336,914,618 downwards.
CATAAACACAATGCGTCATAGCTAAGTTTTTCTCTAGTTTCCGCAGATCTTAACTATGACTAAACTAGCTTCTAAACTATCCTATCTCCCCAAGATTAACAAAGCATGAGGGCATAGGAGCGCAATGGATGGGTTGGATCACTTGATTCTGCCATCTCCTTAGAATATGACCGAGACTCTGAACTCTTGGATATATGTTGGGATAAGGTTTTATGCAAGCAAACACTCTTTACGATAGGCTAGATCTGAGACTTGCCAAGGAGGAGGAACCCCTGTCTGAGGTATAGGCTAGGAAACAGCTTACTGGAAACAACAAGTTACGAAGATCTGGGTATCAAGATTGCTAAGGAGGAGGAACCCCTGTCCGAAGTATAAGCTGAAATCTGAATCTTTAAACAACATCAAACGATAGCAATTGATAACAAAATATCCAAGGAAGAGGAGCCCCTGTCCGAGGAGGAGATTGAAACAATAAACTATTAAGAACAAAGACGTTGGAGCAACTCAAAACTTAGATCAAATATGCATACGCCATTTGACTTTCTTCTTCAAGCTTTTCCAAAGAATTTACAAAGGTTGGGACAGCAAAGGCACGAAATCATGCACAATTACGATCAACCAACAAATTCTCATCCAAGAGTGAACAAATACAAACAAGCAAACTCTGGCAACAATGGCACAGCAATTTTGCGTAGTAAATAAAGGTTAAACAAATAATGAGCCTGTTGACGTGCTTTTTATGACGACATCAACACAGAATAAACATGCCCAACGATCATTCTATTCTCTCTTGATCAAAGTATTCCGCATGCTAAGATTGCGTGAAAGTTCATGCGTTCAACTCCAAGGTTCCTTTAATGCGAATAGACTCAATTGGTTGATGTGTATTGCTGGATTATTCCAAGGGGACTTACGTAGTTGTTCGATTTTGTGAAGCAATTAGGACATGAAAGATTTGACAATATTGTTTTGGTATCTGGACTGACTCGGAAAATGCTGAATTTAAAGGGAAAGGGATAGGAATTCTACGAATCTACTTCTAAAGGGTGGAGGACGAGGATCGACTTAAACACTCTTCAAACCAGACTTTGCTTCATCTCCTTTCGGACAACTCCGACAAAGTTGGTGCAATCTTCAGAGGATGAGAAAGGTGTTCAAATTATGACACAACATGTTCATACCATCACTACGATGCATACGGACATATGAGCCACAATTGAAGTTAAGTGCCAATACTCCAGTTGACCACGCAAGGCGAACTTACCATCAGTAAGCCCGTTAGTGGTATGGATGAAAGAAGATATGCTCAAATCGCAATGCCACACTCCACAATTAACAACTACTTGCATAAAACAAATCTACTTTACTTTACTCTATTCGAATTGGAAAGATGAAAAGATCTCGTCAACTGCCCACAACACAAAATGAAGTCACCAATCAATGAAATCTTTATATCATGAGAGTCTTACACAACAATCTTTTGCAAAAAATTTCAAAGGGAAAATCTTTCTTTCCTTTCCAACTAAGCTAACCCCTAGCTCTACTTTAACTTCTATCACTTTCTATCTCTATCTAGCTCTGATCTATCTCTGATTCTAATTCTAATAGATTACAAATGAGGGGGGATGCCCCTTTTATAGCTAGCCCATTTCAACGGACGGCTCAGATTGAATTACAATGAAGGGCTCAGATCGAGCCACCTATGCCCTGATTAGGGTTTCTGCCCTAAAAACCGCCACAGAGAGGAGTGGGCAATGAATGCACAGAATATTCTCCACTCCCCTGCAGGAATCATAATGAGCAATTAATGCCCACTACCATCATCAAGAAGATCCTCATCCATGAGAGCGTTCCCATTGGCCTTCTCCCGGATAGCAAACTCGATCAACCGGGCCAATACCGCTTCAACCTCCTGGGCAGAAATCGGTGGAATGTGGTTGAGCTGGAACTCCAAGACTGCTACCGTCTGTCCGTGCCGGATGTAAGACTTCTTCCATGCCGCTAAGGCGTCCTGGGTATGCTGAATAATACTAGAGAAAGTGGAGACATTCTCAAAGTCATCCAGGACAAGCGACCTCGCAGCTGAGAAGAATGGAGCCAGTTTATCTTTCAAGCCATCAGCAGTTATTTCCTCTGGGGCCAACTTTCTAGCAAATATGGCTTCTAATGTATTAAGGACTCCTTCCAAGATGTTACCCATTGCTTTCCTCACTCTGGCTGAATCTGACCTTGCTGCATCGTGAAATCCACGGCCTGTGACCACCGAGGAGTACCAACTGGTGAAATCATACCTGTCACCATCCTGAATCACACCTCCATCCACCAAAGTTTGCAGAGGTATATGCATCAAAGCCCCCAAACGAAGTACAGTCTTCGTCTGATAGATGCGGGTATCGCCCCAGGCCTGATCCACCATGTCAATCCGTGCCAAAATACTTGAGGCCTGCCGATAAGCATTGGCGAGGTCCTCCATGAATTTCCTCGTCTCAGTACGAACATGGCTAACCCACTTGTCTGCTTCCGTTTCCATCTTCTTTAAATCCTCTAAGCCGACAACTGACTCCCTCGGAAGCTCTGGTGGACGTTCTACTATTGGGTTTGCCGGTTCACCTGGACGTGCTAGACTCTGCACATATCCTATCAAGGTTTTGTGCTCCTTCTTCAATTTCTTATACTTCCCTTCCGTGCGGAGCAACTGATCCTTCAGCGCCTGATAGGAGTTATCGAACTCCTCGACAATTTTGGCTCCCACAGGACGACCCAACTCCACGGTGGTGATCACATAGTTCTCGGGCCTCTCCTCGGCTCGATCATACTCCTCCCTCGGAACAGCCACCTGAAGCGTGCGAGAGCCTGACTCATCAGTCGAGATCTTTGAAAACTTCCTGGCCTTTTTCTTTTCTGGTGGCGCACCGATCCTCCTAAGGAACTCCTCCATCTCGATGGCTGGATCCGTATCATCCTCGGGTTCTCTTCTCATTCTGTCTGAAAGTCAATCCGGCACCGTCTGCTGCGGATTGCAAACGACGAGGGGCTGCTCTTTTGTTGCCTCCACCTCGTGCACTTCCTCTCTTCTTGCACTGCTCTGCTCGGGCTCATCATCTTCCACGAGCTGCGTATCTCCAGACCCTTGGGTCCCCTGTTCTGTGTTTTCCTCTTCCTCCAATGTCATGTCCAACATCTGTTGGAAACGAGTGTCAGCCACTGTTTCATCTTCTTCTTCTTGTTGGCCAGCCCTGGATACACTAACGCTTATACTATCTGATTCTCGGATGTTGAGTTGATCCACCTCCTCAAGCTCCCGCTCTTCACCCAATCCTGCCCTCTGATCAGCAAATAATGAAATCACTCTCAAACTCGAAGACCGAGTTTGTGAGTGCATAGGTGATGCTTGTTCCATCCTCAACGGTATCGGCTGGGTTGGTACTTCTACTTGCGCTTCCGATGCTTGAGCAACCTGTTTTCCCCTTCTCACCGATAGCGGCCTTGGGTCACCCATCAAGCTATAAGTAAGGGCGATCGATCTGCTCTTAATTCTGCATACATGTCTATCGACCCAAGCCCTTGTGAAAGTCAACACCGGAATAGAAAGCGTGTCCAAGTCCATGATTTCTGGCTCGGACCAATCAAGTGGTGGGACCGGAGTATCCCTAACTGAACCATAGTCGGGTTGCATAACGTTGACATCCTCTTCCACCTGGTCGGGAATTGGAATGATCTCACATTCCCTGATCAATTTGAGGGGAAGCCTGGAAAACATCCTTTTCCTTATCTCAACCTCATCAACAGCATTTGCCCAAAAGTCTTCAATGTGGGCCTTGTCTCGGTACTCAACGTTCTGTATCATTCGGATGTTTCTGTACGGATCAAAATCCTGTCTGCCTGTGTGATACAATAGATGATAGAATTGCAGCTCATCCTCTGCCTCTCGAGCTGCCTATAAGGAGGGACACACCTCAGTGGAATTTCCCATGGCAATAGGAAAGTCAAGTCCACCCTTCTTCTTCTTTTTCTGAATCTTATCATAGGTGATCAACTGCCTAGATATTTCCAGCATTATAATGCGATCGGTGGGGTACCTCGGTAGCCGGTATGGATACGAAGTGAACCCTTGCAGCCTGATGTAAGTGAATTTCGGAAATTGGATGAGCCAATATCCGTATTCCTCGATCAATGCTTGTGCCTCTTTGGTTATTCTTTGCTGCGTTCTCCGTTGAAGGGTCCTCGTGATGTGCATTGTGAATGCATCATTAGCCCGTTTGTAACTGGCAGGGTTAGCTAGATGCAACTGTGTGCAGGCCTCATGGATTTTGAACTGATCAAGTGCATAGCCTATCGGCTCCTTGTATGTAATCCCTCGATACTTGGTCATTCTTGCCAGCATATATATCACATACGAGCTCATGTAAAAGGTTTTCGTCCCCCTCAGGCTCCTGAACTGTTCATCTATGTTATCACTGATCATTCTTGCCTAGTCAACACATTCATTTCCCTCCAATATGATCTCGATGAAGTAGAACATCCATGGCTCAAAGAAGTAGGCCTGTGCACTCCCATTTATTCGGCTCAGCATCATCATCAAGTCGCAATATTCCTGTTTTACATCTTCGGCAATTATCTGCTTTGGGAGTCTAGTGCGAGGTGGCTTTGGCTTTTGCATCCAAACTCTGTTGATGACCGCAGCAACCCTCTCGAAGGAGGTGGAGTACATTTTATCCGCCCTCTCCTTTGATCTGTAGAGCATCTTTTCGGCAGTAGGAATCCCAAATGCCTCTCCGATGGCATCTCGCGTGAAGTTGGCAAGCAATTTGCCATCCGGCGAGACAATGGTTCTACGCTCCGGCTTGTAGTGGTTCGCACACTCCATAATTAGCTTCGGGCACTGAATTGCTGGTGGAAAACCAGCGGCTGCATAGATACCACTCTTCATGATGTTATGTGCCGTGACTGATGGTTGATGGCCTCCCAGTCCGTACATCCTAGACTTGAGTGCATTTAGATTAAATGACCCGAGGTTGGTGTCACTTAACCCTGCCAGCTTGGAGACAATTGCCGATTTTGGAAGAAATGACTTGGCGAGCCTTTTAATCATTGCCTGTCGGGATGAGCTAGCCTTGGCCGTTTCAGTGTTTGCAGCTCTGCCTGCGGCTCTGCTTGTTCCAACAACATCCTTTGCTCCGGCCATCTGCAAAATAAAATAGAATAACAATAAGCTAGGCTGCAGATTTTTAATAAAATAAATAGCCTTCGAGGCGACTACGAACGTGGAGTTAGCCTGTTGAAAATAAAAACTCTCAGCATAAATTACTAACTCCAAACCTCGTACTGTGTAAAAACTTTCGAGCTTATAAAGGAGCTTTTAACGACTGCACTTCTGACTGGCGAAGAAAATCACAGCCAACTACTAACTTTCAGCAATGTGGTTATTTCCTCAGCACAAAATAAACTTCTGCAACTCAATGGTCTGCAGCAATTTCAAAAGATAAATCTTCCAGCAACTCCGGAAAACAACTTCAACCTTCAAATTCGAAATTGCAGCAACACACTTTCAGCTTTCGAAAGAAAGAGTCTCGGCAGATAAAAATTTCTCCAGCACTTCGCACTTTCAGCAACTCAACACTCCGAAATAAAATAAACTCTCAAGGAATTTCTCTCCTCAACAACTTCGAAAATATTTCAATCTCTCAAGAACTTCTTCAGCAACTTCAACTTTGAAAAATGTGAGGAGAAATGAGAGAAGAGACTGTTTAAATAATTCTTCTCGAAGAATCCTGCCAAGTAAGGCTGGGGCTATTTTTAGCACCCTCATCGATTCTCCACTCTCTTCGTTCGGAATCTTCTAATTCAAGCGCAGTAGTGGGCTAGTCGTCAGCCAGTCATTATGGCAGTTGCCATTAATAATGACTCCTTCCTTGTAAAAATTCGAATTTTTCCTCTTGGCCTGCCAGTTAACTCTTGGTGATTTAAACAACTCACGAGAAAATCACTTGACTTGATTGAAAATTTCATTTTAAAATCTTCGCAGTGTTTAAATAAATTTGATTCGAAAAATTCGCGGGAGTTGTAAATTCATTTCCAACTTTTAAAATGTCTGTCATTTAAATCCTCAATTTCATAAAATTTGCCTTAGACATTTTAAATTCTCTCTTTAAAATATTCAACTCCGAGTGATTTAAAATCACTTGCATGCTCGAAATAATTCATCCTCTGAGAATTAATTCCCGTTAGGAAAATAATCTAAGCAAAACAAATTTCCTCTGAAAATACTTAAAATTTCCCTTAGGAAATTAATTTTAAATTTCACTCAACCCATGGGTGTATTTTAAACGGGTTCATTTAAATTTTCACTTAGAAAATATTTCATCAAGTTGTCAACCCCGTTTAAATGTCTGGAAAATTTTCATATCGTCTGTTAAACTCTTCATGCCAAATTTCACTTAGGAAAATTTCGAACATCTTCATACTTCTGGCATTTTATTTTCCATGACTTAGGAATTTTATTAAAATCCTTTTTCTCCCTTAGGCGTATTTGATCTTATTCAATTTTTAATTCCCACGCCTTAGACATTCTTCACTTCACACACCTGATAGAAAATTTAAATCTTCACCCCCCTTAGGCGTATATTTCCCCTTGGCATTTTATTTTATTTTAAAAAAAGTCTCCATGCCTTAGAACTTTTAAAAAAAATCCCTTCCTTTCATGGGCGCAAAAGAGAGGGTGAGCTTCCATTTGAGGGTGCATTTCCACCCCTCTACTTTCATTTCAATGCCTTAGGCGTATTGCTAGGCCTCTCCCAACATGGGCGCATTTGCATGTGTCTACTTCTATGTGAGGGCGCAAATGAGAGGGGTGGGTTTCTTTTCATGCCTTAGCCGCTTTTTAGCCTTCAATATCCTTGGGCGCAAATAGCATGGCGGGCTTCAAGATGAGGGCGCAAATGGAGGTGGCTACTTTCATTTTGCCACTTAGAAAATTTTCGATGCCTTAGAAGATTTTCAAGAGGTCTCCATGGTGGGCACATTTTGAGGGTGGTGCTTTCAAATGAAGGCGCATTTGGCATGTGTGACTTCCAATTTCACACTTAGAATATTTTTCCAACATTTTCAATATTCTTCCAAGGTGAGGGCACATTTTGAGGGTGGTGCTTTCATTTTTGCCTTAGACAATTTTCACACACTTAGAATTTTGCTTGAGGGCGCATTTTCCATGGGCAACTTCCATTTGAACACTTAGAAACTTTTTCATACCTCTGCCTGCCTTCATCTTCACCGTCTATTTTGGGTAAGTCAGGCTATTTTTAGAAAGTCCCTTGATTTTCGACCCATATAGCTCCGTTTTGTCTGAAAATTTCACCATATGACCCTCTTCGCCTTGTGAACCTGCTTTGCCAGTCCTCTGCCCTGACCTGCTATTTATAGCCACCTGCTATTTATAGTAAGTTCTTGACTTTCTGACTTCCATGGCTCCGTTTGACCTGAAACTTGCAACGCCTGATCCTGAGAACTTGAGTGTCGCTCTGATGCCAACCTCGGGTGCAGACCTGCTATTTATAGCCATGCCCTGACTTACTAAAAATAGTAAGTTCTCTGATTTCGCTCAAATTTTGCCAGCAAGTACCTTGAAGTCTGCTGATGTTGGTGAGGTGCTTCGCTTTGACAATTTCTGGATTTCACCCCCTATAAAAGTGGAAACCCTAATTTGACCTGCATGTATCCCGAACGGTCTCCGTTTGACTTCGTTCCTTCTGCATGTCGTTCTGCTTGCTGAACTGGAGTGTTAAGCAGCTGCCAGAGTGTACCCGCTAAAAATAGAAACTGCCTGAAAAGTGACTCATCCACTGCCGAATGATTTTGCATGTCATATTGCCTATGGGATCTCAAGAAACCCAGAAAAACCCAGAAAACTGGTCTGCATGCATGCACTGGCTAAAAATAGTAAGTCCTCGAAATTTGATCTCCTCCGCTCGCATGTCACACTGTTGCGTAGCTCTTGAAAAACCCAGAAGGAATATCCAGACATGCGTCAGAGAACTCTACATGCAAACCCTAAAAATAGCCTCCGAAGGCTGAACTCTGAAAGTGATCGTCTCAGTTTGCATGCTATATCGTTGCGAAGGTTTTGAGGAACCCAGAAGTAATCTCTGGACATGCAATGAAGAATCATATGTTTGACCCCTGAAAATGGCTCTTGAAGCTCGAGCTGCTAAAAATAGCAAATTGTCCGATCTGGCTCAAAATTTACGTGCAAACAGCTTGATGTTACCTGAATGTGGTGGAACTGACAGAATTCCAAAATTTCGACAAAATAGCCCCAAATTGAATACTTACTAAAAATAGCAAGTTGCCGGAATTTGATAAAAATTCAGTGGGACTTTGTAGGAGGCTTTGTGATTGTTGTACCAAGCCTGGATTTCAATTTTATAACTCAGTTTGACCTTAAATAAGCCTGAAGGATGAAAACCCTAATTACACAAACTTAACCAATACTTCAACCCAGGTCAAACGACGGGACATCCCCAGAAGGACCAGAGATAGAGAGAGAGACGCACTAACCAAAGCCAAAAGACCAGAATGGAGCAAAAATTAGGGGGTCCCCATCTGGATGGGGTGATGTGTGAAAAAGGTCACAACAGAGCCCAAGGCTCTTATTTATAGAAACTCAAAGGAATAGGCAACCCTAAAATCTCCTTGAGTTAACAATCAGTTCTTGCCAATCAACAAGATTTATTCCTATGTCTAAAAGTAGGTGAGCAAGCAGTTAATTGGAAATCTACTTCAGTTAACTGAAACTAAACAAAAGTCAAACTGGAAGTCTACCTCAGTTGACTAACACCTAACTAAAAGTGAACTTAAATTACAAATGTGCCTCCAAAATAGACATCCACCTTTAAAGGAGATCTGAGATCCATAAATCATGGAAGTCAATTAGACATCCTTGATTAGTGGGATCTGACATGCATGATCTGTGGGGATCTGGAGTTGACTTGGAAAGGGGCATCAAGTTAACTCCACTTATAATTAATGCCTTTCTGGAGGGTAGGACGTCGTCCTTGAGTGTTTGACACCACATCACTATTGGTCAACAGTCTTTTTATCCATTTGTTGACTTCTTCTACCTTATGCAATCTGCTTTTGATATTCAACCTTCTTTGTAGCTGCGTTATCTGGACTTTTTGACATGAAGTGTGGATGGTAGTGTGATGGTAACCTGATGGCGACTCTATATTTGAACTGACTACCTTCCGCATTTGGCTATCCATTGAATGGTGATGTCGTTCATGCCTTCCAAGGTGTCCAACTTGAATACAGGCTTTACTTGATGCATGTTTGTGTCAAGTATTTTCATGAAATTGTGCAGTAAGACCATTTTGGTCTTGATTTTAACTTGAGAGTACTACACTTTGAAAAACTTGATCACTGCCTATAAACATGGATACGTTCACACAAATTCTGAAAACCTTTAAAAATAGCCATCCGCCGAGAAGTATTTTTCCGAGAAAAATCTGGCACATGGGTTTTGTTCGTGCTTTGATGGTGAACAAACCCAGTTCATTAGATTTTTAATTTTGAGACTTTTACGGAAAAAAATCCATAAAAATAGGGGCAGCAAGTTTGTTGTTTCTTGAAATTTTGAAAAGATGGGTTTTACTGGAAAAATATGTTGATCATACCCAGTTGGTCAGATTTGTGGTAGCCTGTTGTATTTCGTGACATGCAAGAATTTTAAGACAGAAGAGAGGAAGTAGACAAGAGATGGATTGGAAGTTATTGACTGCCTCTTTGTAAAAATTTGCCTCTGAATTCAACCTCTAAGAAGAAATCCCTTTCTGCCACTGGTCTTCAAAAAATAATGAAGAACGGTTCAAAACCCTTGCCAGATCTGGAAAAGACGTTCTTGAGAGCAATTTGTTGTTTTGATCTTCAACCTGCAAAAGAAATAATGAAGAATGGATGCCTTGATGCTTTGATATGTCAAATTTGGAATTACAAGCATTAATTGGGCGTCCAACTCATGATTGAGCCTGATTTGGAGTTCTAAAAGTTGATTTCCACTGATCGTGGAGTGTTTGGCCTCTTTTTGCCTTCAAAATTTGTTAACTCAAGTCAACAAATTGCCTTTGACCTTTTAGGCATCCTTTTCTTGAGTTTGAACATTTTTTATCATTTTTCATGTTGAAATGCCTCTGTTCAATCCTTGCTCTTGGTCGTTTAGTTGACCTTCGGCAGTTGCTAACGGGTTTGTTGTTGAGATGGGACCAGCCTGAAGAAATATGTCTAGGAGTCACCAAGTCAGAAACCTGAGTTTGAGCCTCCAGATTAAAGGGTACCTTTCTCCAAGAGGGGCGCTTTTAGCTTTGCCTTACTCAATTTTCATTACTGTTCTTCATTTTGGCCATTTTAGACCCTCTGTGCTTTGATCTGGCGTTCCCGTTGATTGATGAGTCGGATAACTCTACTTGATTGTGCATTGGGTAACCAGCTCAATCCTAGAAAGGATGACTGACTTCTCAACTTCTGACAGCAAGTTTATGCCCTTCAAACCCAAGGGTGCCCCTGGCCAACAGGGGCGTTTTTGGCTTGTTGACTGATTATACTTATGTTGTAAACTGCCTGCTTTGACCTTTGAGATCAAATGACTCAGTTGTCAAATGTCTTCGCTGATGGTTTCGTTGTCAAGATCGGTCAAAGCGGGGAAGATCATCCTGGAGGTCACCAAGCAATCAAACTGCATGTGCATGCTTTAAAGACTAGGAGCCTTTCTTCAAGAGGGGCACTTTGTTTTTGTACTTAACCAATTTCTTGGCATGTTCTTTCAGTCTTCTCCTTTGGCGTTTTTGCTTGATCTCAACATCTAACTGTTTGACATGTCATGTGAACGTGTTGTCCGATTGATCACGAAGTTGGGAGAGAGCTGGACAAATACCTTGTATAGAGCACTTATTGATAGCTTCATCAGATGCCTTGAAATGAGGGGCGCCCTTGGCCAGCAAGGGTGTTTTTGCTATGAAGTTCTCTGATTTGCCCCTGTTTATTGCTTGCAGCCTCTCCATACTTCATTGACGTTTTTCCAATGATCCCTGAATCAAATGATCTCGCTCTACGATGCGTTGATTAGCTAGCACAAACGTGAAGAAGATGACTGCTTTGAAGGTGTTAGGTGACTGCATTTGCCCTTTGAGATCAAAGGGCGCCTTTCTTCAAGAGGGGCACCTTTTCAATTGTTGACTGCATTTCCTCCTTGGTAGTAAAGCGTCCACCTTCCAGAGTTAGCCAAATTTTAGCCTTTTTCATTTTGAGAATCCCCTTCATCGAACAACTTTTTCAACCTTTTCCGCCATGGCTTCTTCATTGGAGCTTTTGAAGCTTAGCTTTCAGCACCTGGTACTGGCCAATCTGCCATTAATGGCTGCGGAGCTCCTAGCTTTGTTCTTGAAAAACGAGAATAGACCCACCAGAGTAAAACATGTCTTTTGATGATTCTAACTTCACCAGTGTGATCGTGAAGTCGATTAATCCTATCAAAATCATTTTCAATCATTTTCGGGACAGTCCTATTTTCAGGGGTTTCCCTAAAAATAGGGGCGCAAAACCATAATTTTTAGTTTTCCAGAATTTTAACCATAGGTTCCTTGACAGAAACCCACAAAGACCTTATGTTTGGTTTGACCTAAAACAAACTTTTGACGGCATTTTTACATGATTTAGCTCAATTTAAGGAGAATGCCAAAAATTTATTTTGGGTACAACACAACAAAAGTTGAAATTATTTTTGCGCCTGAAGAAGTCGCACCCTGTAGAGATGCACGCATATGCGTTTGACCAAGTTTTGGAAATGAAGGAAACCAACGCAGTTGGAAGTTCTGTCGACTTCGCCAGAAAAATAGGCAATGTGTATTCCATTCATCAAAGGACTTTTTCTTTGTAAATATCTTTACCCACCATTATATGAAATTGGCGTTACATTTGGAAAAAGAACCTATCGGTGTCGATTGCGTAAATTCATCATTTGCAATGGAATTAGTGTCCATTCTGCTGTCAATTTATGAGGGTCGACTCACCATGTTGAAACTCAGTAATGGACAGTCTTGTGCCACTTGGTGGGTTGAACAATTCATATTTTAGTGGTGGCAAACCACATGCCACCATTGAAGGAAATCGTTGGTGCTGGGGGCTTATAAATAGATGCCCTATTCTTCATTGTTTACACTGGATACTGAACATTGTTCTTGATCAGTTTTCATTGTTCTCATTCGTATAACTCCATCATTTCATTTTACTCACAGTTTGAGCTTACCAGTCTATGTTGTTGCCATATGCGTATATCTCTGAGAGTCATTAGCTGCAGTCATTCATCATTTTCTGAGTGACAATTGATACAGTCATTCTTCATAATTCTGAGTGATTCATATTCATATTCAACGATGTTCATATTTCTGAGAAATTGTTTACATTTAGAGGGAAGGATATTCTACCCAAGGAATACACTAGATCTACTATCATTTTCTGAGAGTGGAAAAAGGGAAATCTTGTGAAGAATTATCATCATTGGAGAAACGGGAAACTAGATTGAGTTAGGAGTAAAGGCAGAGCGCTACCTTCAATTTGGGAAAAGCGTTCAAAGGCATGGGAATTCTTCTTCTTTATGTTTATGTGGAATTAATGTGATTTCTATATTGCCTATTTGTCTTTTTTGTAAGTGCGAAACAAATAACTGAGAGTGTCTTGAAGAAGGAAATTAAAGCCTTAGGCTGCTTTTCATTAAGTACTCCATAATAAGAGACTTTGCTTGACACAAATACTTAATTGTACTCAAAATGTCAATTCGGCACAAGTATTTAACTATACTAGATATGTCAAAGAGATTACTTAGTTGAGGAATTCAGCTATGTTATAAGAGGAACAACATAGGTATTTAAATATACTAGATATGTTTGAACATTAGATACAATGTGTTGTATATACTCCATGGTAGGAGAATGGTGTTTTTACTAGTTATTTATGTACTAGGCTTGATTTGAATGCAAGAGTCACTTGAGGTACACCAACTAAGTTATTAGGTTAACTTTGAAAGCTTGTGTTACTCCTAGGATAAGCATGGGAGCAGGCTTGTGTACTTACATGCTAAAAAGATTCATTACTAGTAGATTAGTTTGTTGTAAGTTAGTCTGGGGTGACGGATTTACCCATTGAAGGACAATACCTATGCGTAGTGTCAGATAGCCCTAAGTCAAATCGACCCTGAATAGTGTATGTGATAGATGACCCCCAGTAGAAATACTGTATGAAACACTTTGATCAAAGTAATGTAATGTACAAGACATCCACTTAAACTGTGATGATTACACTGTCAGTTCACCGTGATCCCGTATTACATGCTAGTTCGAGAGTTGTCCGATTGCACAGGTTCTAGACATGTAGGACACAGCACTATGCTCAATTGGTTAACAGTATCAGTTACTCTTACCAATCTCTTCGTCGAAGAGAGGGCCATCTATCGAATGATAGATGTGCGGGGGACCGCATTATAAGTCTGTAGTTGGCGGAAAAGCGCCCGAGTGATGCTTCTCCTCCTCATCAGGCTGCTAAAGCACCAAGATTTGAAAGGACGAATTCCTAGACATTCTTACTACTATTAGTTCTAAAGCTCACTGGAGCTATGTTAGTTAAGGTATGTTTTCTCGTTACTTGTACTTGTGAAGTTATTGTAATGAAATGGAATCTTTACTGTAATTTTAATATGATATCTTGTTCATATACTATCAATAAAGGAAAGAAAAATTATATTGCAATGACTTGTTAGCACGTTTATTTACTCGTTTGATGTAATTTGGAAAAAAAAAAATCCGAAGGGTCGGGTCGTTACATCCTACTTCAAATATGCTACCTGATTCAATAGCTCAAAAGAGCCCCTGAATCTTGACCTGCACCATCTTCCAAGTAATCCCAAATATGATCTTCCCTTCGATCAAGAGCACCCCAAAGCTAGAAAGGATTAAATACAATTTACAAGTTGGATGCTCTAAGGACTCCATTACAACAACTTCAAAAAAGTTCTTGAAGCTTCAGACAAGTTCATTGTTTTAGATGTATTCATTAGAAACTTTTATTTCTACATTAGATTAAAGTAGTAATCAAGATAACACAATTTACCTAAGGATTGTAACATTTTTTTATTGATTCTCAATTACAGTAGAATCCATTACTACTTTCTTAGATTAAAAGTAGATTAGAGCTTTATTTCATTTTATTATCTCTCTATAAAGTTAAAAATCAAAAGAAAAGCTTATTGTTTGTCAACATTTAGATCAAAACCGATTCAAAAACCCAAAAAATAGAATTTGCATTAGGGAAATTCAGTAGAAATCATTTAGCTGCATTCATTAAAAAAAAAAAGAGAATCTCCTTTGCTTCATAGTTAATTAGATCACATTTTACTTTTGGAAAAATACAAAAAAGATAGAATAGATTTATTTTTCCATGCACCTAGATTAGTTCATTTAGATTGCAACTTACAAAAACACAAAATAAGCAAACAAAAGCCCTCGATAACATCACAAGGCATCCACAGAAATCAAGCAAACCAGAAATCCAACAAGAAAGTGAAGCAAAGCAGGCTCAACAAATCACACAACCAATGTTATTGCAACAAAGAAAATTAGACAAACACACTAAAGCTACTCTCTTGAGTCTCTCATTCCCCACTTAGCTTTTCGTGCCAGATGTGTCTTGGAATTAAGGAAGATTGGATTAGGCCAATCTTAAACAAAATTAGGATAAAATTGCCCATACAAGAAAATCCAACAAATGAATAGGCCCAAGAACAAGTGGAAATCTTAAGGAAAATCTAAGAAGCCAACAAGAGGAGGTGCACAAGGGATCTCGCTCTCTTAGAGGAATTGATTGAACTAGAAGAGCTAAGGCTGAACACATTTTGCCTCTTTGCAGCAAACAAACTCAATAGGATTAGAGTCAATGATCCATCTAGCCACGTTAGGATTACAACAATGCCACTTCAACAATTTGCAAGACAAGACCCAAATACACAAACAATTTCAACTCTAATTCGACAAATAAACACCATAGTCTACCATTACGCACTCCTCCCTCATGATGTGAGTGAACCGATTAGTACGATCCTCATTCAACAAAACAATACTGTTGTCCCTCACCAAACTCTCCTTCCCCATGAAGAGGGTAGTTTGATCCACACCATCAACAAGGGCACAATGCATGTGCCATTCTAAGTCCACCTCGTCCAGATTTGTGGTGAGTCGATTTGGAATACCATAGTTATTTCAACCTTCTTAGCTAGTGTCATTCTTTCATAACATTTTATTCATTGTCCACTTATGCAAAACAGATGAGAGTAAACCCTTATGTAGCTGCCCCTATAGCCTTTCTTGCATAAATGAAATAGCCAAACTTTGCTCCCCTTGAATTTTTTTTCTTGTCTTTGTCTATGGCTATTGCAAATTAGAAAGGAGTTTTTTTTTGGATGCAATGGGTCTTTTGCATAGGTTTTGTGGAGTTCAAAAGGGCATCCAAATGGGTTATTTGAATTAACAATCCTTGCAACACTCCTACTCCCAAAAAAATCCCCAATAGTACTTCTACAATTTATTTGTTGAATTTGAACCTATTCATGCTCATTACCTTCTCTGCTACTCATTTTTTTTGGTTGAAAATTCAAAACAGAGCTGCAAGTGCAAACATAAAACAAAAAAAACCTTTCCTAAGCGTTTGGAACTATCAGAAAAACAAAACAAAAAATGCAAAGGAATTTGAGCAAATGAATGGAGAGTAAACTTACCTCAAATGACACAGATATGATGCTCTCTTGCCTTCTTCCCACTGTCATTCTCCTCTTCTTGCAGTTGTTCTCTTTCTTTGTTGTCTTCTTCACAATTTGGAAATTGCAAAATGAGTGTTTTTCGTTTAGTTGTTAGTGGGGCTGTTTTAGGTTTAGGGTTGGTGCAAAGAGGTGTGGGGATCCTTGCAGGCCCCCCATGCCTTTTTTTTAAATTGTGTTTATTTTTTAAATTGCTTTTTATGCTGGCTGGGTTGTAACCGTCCCCTGCCATTTCCTTCTCCAAATTCATAGTTTCCAAAACACTTCCAATTTATTTTCTAAAATCAGGCATGGGTTGGGAATGTTTCTAACCTGTCCCCATGTCCCCTAAACATCTCCTATAGGGGACGGGTCAAAATATGTAAGGGACACATCCCCAGGGTATAGAGGAAAATATTATTTTTAGTTGTTTTTGGGGATTCCTACTCTTTAGAAGCAATTCCTAGATTTAAGGAGAGACAACCTAGCAGAACCGACTGTATTATAAGACATCAAATAAGGTTTAGAGTTAGCATTTAGTTGTATCCAGATGATTATACCAGTAATTTGAAATTAGCCACTTGGAGGAGAAAGTAGAACATATCCTCTTTTCTTCAATCAAACTATGATCTGCTCACAGTCAGTTGATGTTATCAGGAGTTTAGCTTAAGTTATTGGCAAACCCAATTGGACGTGAATCAATGTGCATTAGTTGAAGTTATGATAAGTTTAAGATTGCTGCAGTCAAAATTAGCATACTGCTGATTGATAGTGATTAATTTTTTGAGACACATTCAAAATTGAGATTGGAGATTCTCTCCCAATGAGATCATCCTCCTTTAGGGGATTATTTATATGTGCCTTAGTCTATTAATTCTCATTATTCTTGCTGCTGTAATTCCAAAATAAGTGCTGCTGATTTCTCAACAATCATATCTAATCTGAACTGTAGTTTCATTGAATGAGGTCAAAAATCTTACTCAGAATAAAGTGTAAATTTACAATGTTATTCTGCATGGTCTGATTTCCATTTATATAGTGATGTACATCTAGAATTAAAGCTTTTGCAGGTCTAATTCAAGATTACAGCAACTTTGAGTACCTTTTAGGAGATTAACTTCCTTTCCTTTTCCTCCCTTCATGTACAGGTCCGTACTACTCACATAATGTGAGATATTTAAAAATTCTAGAAATTATTCAACAGCCACTTCATCCACCCATATCCATAGCTTACAAACCACCATCTATGCTGCTTCTGCTGTCTCTCCATGGTTTTAATGAAAAAACTAAGAAAACATAGAATTAGAAAAAGAAAACTCCAAGAATATCATATCCTATAGTGATATATTATATAAATAAGACAAAGAATTGTTGTTTCTTTGAAGTTTTAAACATGCAACATCAGCCCAAAAATATTTTATGAAAACATATTTTCCTTTTTATTTATTGATTTCATTGGACACAATAGTATCTAACCTACTAGATAACGTCCTACAACCTTATATGCCTTGTCTATACAAACAAGCTAGCATAGAAGTACTATCCTACACATACATATAAGAGGACTCAATCAAAAATAATGGTTTTATGAAAATCGAGAAATTTAACCAATATCATGAATATTCAGATAAGCTAAATAAGAAATGACAATTTGATAATTGCAAAGTAACAAAACCTGTGTCAATGATAAAGTTATCTTTAATATATTAAGCCACTTACCTCAAGAAACAGAATGCCTTCAAAATGATCTAGTAGAAAACAAGAAATAATATCATGCAAGAATATAGAGAACTCATATGCTTGAAATATGTAGAAGAAGAGATGAAAGAACCAACAAGTTTAGAAGAGCTTACTTCAGAATAAATTTCCGTTGCTAAACAAAGACTTACTTATGTGACAAAAAAATAATCGTGCAGCAACAATCAAAATTCTCAAAATGAAGGAAAATTCTTAACTCGTTCCTTTCTTACCAAACCCCTAACTACATTCACATCTAAACTGTGGCAAATGAATGATATCCTAAAAACTAATCCTAGTTATACTTAATATTCTTTTCAGATGACATGGTTTTAGACCTTTACTCCCATATGAAAGAAAGATCCAATAGATATCATATTTTAAATTTTCTACAAATATCTTCTCAAGAAACCTTTAACTGTATTTCAACAGACTTGTTAAAATATCAGATTAAGAATTGTGACATCCATTCCAAACACTAGATCTTCAAAGGCTAATATGAAATTTACAAATTAGGACTTGCAAACAATTATAAAACATAATTGCAAGAAAATGAAGAAAACAACTACAAAAGGGGAAAACAGAAAAAGAAAATACGCCAATTGTTAACCTATTCAAAACAAAAATGGTAAAAAAATAGCACAAAAGAAAAGGCATATCCATCCACCAAAATTGATTCAAAAATGAAATAGGTGAGCATTTGTAAGCCACACAAAAACAAAAATGGCCATATTCCCTAAATTGGTATTAACTTTACTGTAATCTATGGCACACAACACATCGCAGTCATACTACTAATTACTACACACATCCCAGTAATACCCAAAGGTACAACAGATATTGACATAAACTATTCACAATATTTTGTTGAAAAGGAAAAAAATAAAACTTGATTTCAGATGTTAAGGAAGGTTACCATAATTGAAATTCCTTAACTTCAATTAAAAATTTAAAAAGGATCCTAGGCCAAAGATTTGTAATACTTATACTGGTTTACCTGCTACGTGCAAAAGGTTTATTCTTTTCCAGCTCAAGTTCAGCCTGTTTAGCTTCTGCTTCCCTCTTTTGTGCCAAGCCTTTACCCCATTCCAAAGGATTGACCTGCAACAATGCAAGATTTCTTTTTAAAAAGCATCCGATCATAAAGCTCAAAAAATAAAAAGGACAAGGAAGAAAAATAAGTGAAAAGATACTCATGGAATTATTAACACCAAAATAAGGTCCACCAGACATCAAATATAGATGTGATTATACAACATAGAGATTTCATGAAGTACAAAATGAGTGAACACCATAAGACTCTAATGCATGTGAGTTATCAAAGTAACATCATGGAAGGTATCAAATCTTATTGGCAAGTCATTCTGCAAATGTTACAAAGAATGTAACTATTTACAAGCATATAATTACACCAATGGTGAAAAAGAAATGATAGGTAAGTTAGGTAGTTAGAGTGACTAGGTCATTCTGATCTAAATTCTCACCCACACACTTGTGTTACATAAACATACTTCGATTGTTCCATATAATTCCATTATTTACTACAGTGCATTTGTTTGTATTCATGTCTAATGAATTTTTTTTTGGGTGCTACTAGGTTTCTTATGAGTATTATCCATTGGAGAATACTCTAACAAAAATGAAGGTTGAAGGAACAATTGTCTCCAATCAAATAATAAGAGTGCACAAAGTACAAACAATACAATATTATATATAATATGATGTTACACTATAACTTGTACACAGGCATTTATTGCTTATGATAATGAAGTAATACACCACAGTAGCTATGGTTTAAAAGAATCTTACAAGTGTTAGTGTTTTAATTTTCCCCTTCCCAAACAAACAAAACAGAGCAGTGTGTAATGTAAAATCTTATTCAAATTAGAAGTGTAAGCTCCCTTGTAATAAAATTATAACCCTAGAACTCTAAACAATTTGTTTTCAATATGCAATACAAAATTAAAACAAATGTATGTCCTTTTAGTTCTTAGGTGAGGGCAGAAAGCTTATCAACATTTCTACACAAGACGAGAGGTTTTCAAGTCTTTTATCTTAAAGCAAACAACCTAAATAGCTAACAAATATTCACTCTTTTTAGGCAAATACAGAGACTAAAAAGCATTAGTACAACACAAAGATTGAATTGGATTAAACATGCACAAGCTATTATGAATCGAATATGAAGATTTGTATACAAAGTCACGAAGCCCAAATCAATAACTAATAGAATACAAAGCCTACAATAACTGTCAAAAAGTATTCAGCTCAAAAAATCACAAGAACACATAAACAAGGAATTTCAACAGCAAGTACTCATAAAAATTACCCTTCCATTCCTCCATTATAGGCATTTACAAATATTTACATGATAAATCAATAAATATTAAAAAGCTAACTAAAGTTCCTAAGCTATCAATAGTTTGCTTGCGCAAAAAGCAAGCTCATATACAATTTGGTCCACAAACTTAAATAGATTTCTAATAAGAAAGTGTCTTTATAAATAGAGCTTCTAGAAGGTCATCTCAAAATTGAATGTTTATAAATAAATCCTTTAGATGACCATTTCAAAATCTCTATCTCCCAAGATACAAATAGCTAAAAGTAGCTAATCTAATAGTTAGCTCTTGGCAGTGATTTTGGTGAAGCTTCCCCATTCTAACCATGGCGGATCATCTAAAGAAATCATGAAACCTCCCTAATGACCATTGATGACTCATCAAATAATGTTGGTGACTTGAATCTGACTCCTTCCTCAAAAACTTGTAAAATTTAGTGTTGAATGCCCTAAATCATGTTCATGATGAAGACCATTTGTGCAACATGAACAAACCATTTGTCCTGAAGTGTCTTGTATGAAGAGTGAAAGAAATGATAAGATTACTATGAGTCTATGACGACTGCTCTAGATGCTGGAATAATTGAAACAAGTGTTGATCCTTGGACAAATTGTGGTGAAACTTCAAGAATCTGTCACTAGCAGTCAACAAGATGTTGAGAGACTAGCTTCAATAGCATCTTTTTGTGCTCTAAACACAAAACTTGGACTTCTCCATGGAGAGAGTTCTTTTTTAGTACACTTTGAATTTTTGTTATAGCTTGGTGTTCACTTTGTCACTAACATAATTTTGAGCATCTTCGTGCAACTTTTCTTATATTTGATCACTAAAAACTTGACATATAACCCCTTTAGGCACACGCTTGGGAGATATTATAAAATTTTGTTCTATTTATTTATTGACATGTTGACACTTAAGTGTCTAGGGGTTCACTTGGGAGTCTTATTGCATTTTGTCTCCTAACCTTAGTGAAACTTTGACATTTGACCTCTTAGAGGGGTGATTCACGACTTGAAAGCACTTTTTGTCTATTTTTCTATTGACATTTAAATGGCTAGGCACATGCCCAAGGGATTAGATGTCACTTTTTGGTCTATTTCTACTTTGAAATTTTGACATTTAAGTGGCTAGGCCGCCTAAGGGATTAAGTGTCACTTTTTAGTCTATTTTAATGTCGAGTTTTGCCATGTGAGTGAAAAAGCATTTTTTCCTAAGTTACCAATCCTAGGATTAGTTGAGGTTCAAGTTCGGGGGTTCAATCAAAAAAAATTGGGCTTGGGTCCATCCATACAAAAACATATAAAAATCATAAATATATACATTTTTGCAGGCTAAAACAAGAAATATTAGAGGCATCTAGTATTTTAATGTACAAGAATATTTACAAGCTTTATACAATATTAATAAAGTTAATATATAATATATTATAATAATAAGTTAATATTAGTAATTATTATTACTATTAATTATAATAAAATTTGCAAAATGAGATGTTTGTCTTTACATCTGCATATGTATTTGCTCAATTTTTTGCAAGCCCTTTTCAACAAATTATTTCTGTGCATATCCTGCAAGCATGGCATTCCAAGAGACCACATGTTATCTAGGCATTCTGTCAAACAATTCATGTGTCTTTTGTATGCTTCCACACTTGGCATTGATATCTATCAAGGCATTGACAAGTTCTAATATCTAATAAAAATCCACTATCATTTTTTATTTGAAGGATATCCATACAATAGTTCCCATACTCAAGCTTGTCTAAAACTTGAGAACTTAAAAAATACTTTAATTTCTTTAAAAATATATTTTTTATGCAAAATACAAGTACAAAATGTATCAAATGAGTGTGGTGGGGGTCTAGGGGCAATGCCCACAATAGGGTCAAGGGGCATCGCCCCCAGCAGGGTTGAGGGGCAATGCCCCTGGCATGTTCCTTGTCACAGTACAGGGTGAGGTCAAGGGGTAGAGCCCCTGCCACCAAGCCCAAATGAAGGCTTTCAAAAACACACAGACCATCATGGTGCATGCCGTTTTCAAAAAATTTAATAAAGCAAAAAAACCATGTTTTTTGAGTACAATTGCATCTCCTGTGTTTCTTAAAAAGTCTTGAAACTTCATCAAGAACATTGTTTTAACTTTTATGATACCACATATTTTTGAGGTTTTGTCAAACAGTTCACATGCCTAGTGTATGCTTTCACATTTTGCATACATATCTACCAAGGCATTTCCAACTACAATATCAAATCAAAAAAAAAAAATTCATTATGGTTTGAGAGATGACCATACCATGATCCAAGCCTCTTATGTTGGCACAGGCTGAAGCATGCTGGCAAAAGTGAATCAATTAGTTTAGACACCTGTTTGTTGCATTTAATAAAACAATGTGAATCCTTGTGAGGATACATATGTTTTCTGTTAGCTGAAAATAAGACATTCCATGAGAAGACATCTCGTTCTAATTAGCTGCAAATACGCCTAAAAACAGCAAGGGTGAATGATGAATTAAATGTCAAATTAGAAAAACAAAAAGAATAAAAAAAAGCAACAGATTTGTAGTGGCAGAAATGGAAGGAGGCGAAATTCGAGACAGAATCACCCAAGTTCATCCCAGATGAACCCACAATGCATTTGCAGAACCTTGGCCAGATCCCCTGCTGAGTCAAACTCGGATCTAAATTCCGACCAGATTGGACCTGAACCTACAAGTTCTGGGGGCTGAACCAATAACATAAAAAATTTCTTCTAATTTCACTTTGACATTTGCCACTTAGTGAAAAAGTGCATTTTTGGTCACTTGATGTTCACATTTGAATTTGTCATTGACATTTAAAAGTGCATGCACTTTTTCCACTTAAATGATCTCATGTTCTAATTTGTCATTGAAATCGTGAAGTCTAAACACTTTTTCCACTTAAGTGATTTCATGTTCTTATTTGTCATTGACAATGCACTTCTCCCTTAAGTGACTTTTTGACTTAAAGTTCACCAAAACATAACATTTCCCCTCTGTAGCATGTGCCTGGGCACCTGGACAACATTTTTAGTGTTTTGACCTCCAAGTATGACATTATCTATCTTTGGCATGCTCAAGACCACATGTGCACCCTTTCCCTACTTTAAATCCTCAAAAAGTACCTCTCCTTTGTGAAGATGTATCCCAAAAACCATAAATACCTTTCCTCTACCTTAGAATGTTTTTGTTGTTCCTTCATCTTCCAAGATTCCATATTCACCATGCCTAATGCACTAGATAACTTCTTTCATCGGCCCTACAAAGATGTTAGATAAAAATGACAATATTGACAACCATTGAGAACAAGGATTCAAGCTTGACTCACAAATGAGAAATGACAAGATCTTGGCTTACAGCTTGACCAATAAGAAAAAGTTCATATTTCTACAAAAAAATGTAACTCACAACTACCTATGTAAATTGCCCATACAATAATAAATATAAGCATACAGTCATTGAAGTGTGTGCCATCCAGTTCTCTCAAAGTTTGTGCATTCGTTCCTTCAAATCTTAGCTTACAACTTGACACAATAAGAAAAATTCCATGTCTAAAACAAAATGTAACACACAACAACCTAATTGCCCATACAATAATAAATATATGCATACAGTCATTGAAGGGTGTGCCATCCAATTCTCTCAAAATTTGTGCATTCATTCTTCCAAATTTTGGTATCAAAGCAAGGGTGACCTTAGAATGATATGCTGCTTCAAAGTGAAGATGCTCTAGTGGAGGGATGCTAAAGCAATCCGATGAAGAAGAAGATTGAGAGCAGATAGCTTCCATATAAGGCACTGTCAAATTGTTGATTGCTGTCAAACCAAGGACTATCAAATTGCAGTTAACAAGCGTTATGAAAAGGGCCTCTTTCAAGGCCAACCATAGGAAGGGTAAATAGCTGTCAAAAAAATTCAAGGGCTGACTGAACTGTCACAAAGTTTGTCCAACAAAGGGGAGAAGGCTGATTGGGTCTCTTAAAAGTGACTATCATGATTGCAAGGCCAATTGCTTTGAGGGAAAGAAAAACATACTAATACCAACTCTGGAAAAAATTTGGGGCTGAATATCTCTGACTGAAAGCCAAGAGACTAAAGAAATCTGTTTTTCTGTTCAAAAGTAGACTCTGGAAGTGTTGAAAGCTGACTGAAGGACAGCCAACAGTCCAAGGTCACTTCAATCCTGCCCGGGGTGAGAGACAAATTTCATTTTTTGTACTGTGTGGGGATAAAAGCTTGAAAACAAGGCAGAAATACGAAATCCAAAACCATATACAGTCAACATTTTGAAATCAGGTACTTAGGTTTTTCAAATCCTCTGCAACTAATAATTATTTCCTGCATTTTATTAAGAACTGTCAATAATGCCTAGGGTGCATAGTCTTGGCTAATATTCAAGATCTCATTTTGCCAAACCCCAATATGGACAGTCTAAACTCTAACATGTAGAATCACAAAATACTGACAATTGCCAAGTTCAGGAATTATGATAAAATAATCCTCAAAAAGGAAATCAAAACAGCATCAGATCTTGTTGCTTTTGATAACCTTCATAAAGAAGCCTTGTTCTTAAAATTATCTGTCATTCTAATGACTTCAATTAATATAAATTATTCTTCACTCCTTGTCTTCAAAATCATTTCTCCACTGGCCCTTCTGATTAAACTCATGTCCCTTAGTGGGCTTCACTTACTATTATGAGCACTGTGATGTCAAGAGTCCATTCACATCACCTCCTGACAATGGCTACCATCAAAGTAAAAAGTAATTTTCTAATTAATTATTTATTTAATTAATTAGATCCCTTTTAGTTTTTACACTAGCATAATTAAGCTTATACTTAACTCATGTACTTTTTATGTCTCAAGTCATAGAATTAGGACACATGTCATGATCTAATTTAATCCTCACTTAGGGTTTCTTTATCCTTTATCAAGGATAAATCATTGTAAATTATTATACATATTTTTTTGCAATCAATAGAGCTCAAATTATTACAGCAATTCCATTGTTTTTTTCTCTCTTTCTGTGATAAATGTTTGATTGCAGGTGACTTGTGAGAACTGTAGGGTTAAGGAATCAACTCCAACATGAAATCAGAGCTTCAGATCTGTGATTTTCTATCTTTTCCGGAGAGATTTGGCTTTCAGTGTTCAAACGATGCATCTTGGAGCAAAACAGACCTCATCATTGTGTCCAAAATGCCCAAAAACCTAAGATTGACCATCAATTCATTGAAATCTGAGCAAAGCACATTTTTGGCATTTTTTAGGGTTGCACAAATTTTGAGACAAACATCCATATAGTTGATGGAATCTATACAAACCATACATCGCCATACATTGTTGTATAGTATGGCCACCATTGTTGTAACTTGTGCAAGTTTGTTTAAAAAAAAGGCAAAAAAATTGCAATGGCAATTTTTTTTAATTGGTAGAAAATTTAATTTTACAAGTTTTTTTCGTTTTTGGCAACGGATTTTAAACAGCAGCGAGTTTTTGTTATTTTACATCGGATTTCTCCTCCCAATCACTGAGATTAGGTCTCCAGCAACCCAACACATTAATGATCACCAGTTGGAAATTCCCAATAGTCGGCACATTTTTTACAAGCCATGCTTGTTTAAACAAACCCCAACCACCAAGCCAACGCCTCTCTACTCGATCACTACCAAGGAACCTTACCAAGTGCTAGCTCCACTGCCCTAACCACCAACACTTCACCCTCTAGATGCCAACGCACCGCCAAACCCTGCTCCACCACCCAACCACTAGGTTGAAACCCACGCACCACCCAACCATGGCCCCTACAAGAAATACCACCAAGTCACAACCCAACCACCTCCCAATTGCCGCCAACGCTTGTCTTTATGTCCTAAACTAGCTATTTTTTCTTTTGGGCATAACTTGGGCACACAGTCAAAAATTGGCAAACAAGATATCGTCAAAAGGCTAATTTTGAGCGCTTTCCAATGGTGCTGATATTTTTTCCAAATTTTGTTTCTAGTGAGTTCTATTGATTGTTGAAGCCAGATCTACCTATTTTCAGTTCCAAACCCATAACTTTTGGCTCGAATCTCCATTTTTTGTGATTCTTGGGGCATTGGAAATTTGGTTCTCAAACTTGATTTTCCAAAAAATTTACTAGATACATAGAGATAAAATCTAAAGTGATATTTTTCATTTCTTGTTTTTCAATTGTCAAATTTGCAAAAGGCTTTGGTTTTCTTGTTGTGGGGGGGTAAATTTCCATCCTACAACACTTTAAAACATCAAAAAACACAAACCCAACATATAGTCACTTTGTGAAACTCAAAACCAAACATACACATGATAGAAACCTCTTTTATTGAGCACCTTACACCACACAATTATCACAACTAGAAACTTCAAATGACCAAATTTCTCATGTCCAAGGGGCTAAGGTCTGCATTGGATGATACTACACCTGAGTTTACTTGGGAATATGAGAGATTTGCCTACAAAAACAAGATAGACCCATAGCTTCAAGACTCCTAAGCAGATTTCAGATAAGTATAAGGAGTCGTTTGGTAAAGTTAATTAGTTTCAGGCATTACAGATTGAAGCAAAGTTGACAACACTAGCACCTGATTCATTTCCCTCTGTTGAGGACTTTCTAGTAAAGTTCAAGTCATTGAGGTCACTTTTATAGAGTTGTGGAAAGGACAATGATGACAAGGCATGTATTTTTTTGAGCCTATCTAAGCTTTAAGGACCTTTTCAAGTGTTCTCTTCTACCTTCTATTCCACTATGGATGCATTGGGAGATACATTCACATTTCCTTCATTTGAGGTCTATTTTGACCATTTGACATGGTGAAAGGCTAAGTTGACACAATTAGAGTCACTTTCCAATTCCAAGACTCATGCATTGGTCACCCAATCATCCAACGGAAAAGGTAAGAAGACACAAAAGCCCAAGACAATCTACATAAGCAGTCAGAGTTCCTCCAAGCCTAAGAAAAATTCAAATCAAAAACATCAATCCACACCTAAAAATGACAAATCTTCTAAGCCTGGTGAGTCTTCCTCTAAGGCGAAGAAGAAATCAGGAGACCCTTGTAGTTTTTGTGGCAAGGAGGAACGTGCAATTACCAAATGTTGGAAGAAACTAGAGGCATTTGAGGAGGCCATGCAACAGCACACCATTTCACCCTCTAAGTCTTCTTCCATTAGCACTGGCAAGCATCATGCACTTTTAGCATGGGCTTCATTTTCAGCACACAATTGGATTATAGACTCTAGAGCCTTGCATCATATGACTCATTCATCTAATCTACTTGAGTCTCTTTCAAATACCAATACCTCTCAAATTGCAATGAGTAACTCTTCACAGATTTCGATTTTGGGTTTAGTGACTGTTCAGATGACTGATGGTCACATTCAAGATGTTCTCCTTGTTCTTGATATTTCAGCTAATCTATTCTTCGTCTACCAGATTTGTCACACGGCGAGGGGTAGCATGTAAGACATTTGAGTTTTCGCCCAATGATGTCATTTGTGATCTCCATCATCCAAAGACAATTATTGCTTCAAGAAGAGCTGATCATGAGTCCAAATTGTACCAGTTCCATGCTTTTGAGTCATCCAATGGTTCAGCACACATTTCCCATGCAAATTCCTTGAGTAGACTTTGGCACGAACATTTTGGTCATGTAAATTACAAGTATCTACAAGAATTGAGCACACAGGATGGTACTTGGTCTTCCTAAGGTTTCATGCATAGAGGATGTTTTTCGAGGCTATGTTCTTGGCAAACAACATCAAGAAACCTTTTCCAAGGGCAAGGCCCACCGTGCTTTTACCTTATCGGAGTTGGTACACAGTGACCATATGTCATTTACAAGAGCTAAGTACATGCTTACATCCATTGATGATTACTCTCGTCCTACATGGGTGTACTTTCTCAAGTACAAGAGTGATGTCTTTGCCACCTTCAAGAATTTTAGGGTGTTTGTGGAGAAGCAATCATGTTCTTCTATTCGGCAACTTCGCACAAATAATGGCGGGGGGGTTAATAAAGCATTTCAAGACAATTGCGGTGAGCAAGCATTCATCATCAGTTTACGATTCCTTATACTCTTCAATAGAATGGTGTTGTCGAATGCAAGAATAGATCACTCAAGGAGATGGCCAATTGCATGCTTCAGTCTTGTTCTATGGCTCCATCCTTTTGGGCTAAGGCAATCAATTGTGCAAATTATTTTCAAGAACCCCATTCCCCAAAAGGCAATTTTGAATATCACTCTAGAGGAGGCATAGTCCAATATCAAGCCTAAAGTTTCCTTCTTTTGTAATATCCCTTGCTACTTCGGATCTAGATTTTTGCCCTCAAGGAATATCATAAGGGTTACCAAAATGCAAAACAAAGATCTTGGTTACTAAGACCTTCTAACACTTTAGAATTTCTCACCTAAAGGAGAGGGTATAGACCAAAATGTCAATGTTTACACTTCTTAAACCACTGTAGAAATTTCTTACACAATCTGGCCTAAGTTTTCCTCAAGGGATTCTGTCAAACACTTCACTTGCAATCTCTCAACTTGCTGTTTCTGAGTTTCAGTTTGTTTGCTTGTCTTCAAATGGCTTTAATTGTAATCTAGTAGCTTGCAATTTAACTCTACAAAGTCTATATAAAGAACTAGATACAAATGCAATCTCTTTTTTGCTTTTAAGATGCAAATACATGCCCTCTACATGAAAAACATACTCCTACAGCCAACTGACATTTTAACAAACAGTTGGCATACAAACTTATATGCTGGAATGAATGCATCAAAATTTGACATTACATCAAACATATCGTATGCAACTTATGACTCCTTCATTGATTTGTCCTTCCAATACAATGTTGATAACAATAGCCAAGACTCTTGGCTTCACAATAGAAATGCAATACAATGCCCAAATCTGAGTATAATGATCATCTACAGCAGCATGCAAAAATCTGAGTTTGATGTTCACCTACAGCAGCAATGATAACTATTCTATGTCCAATGATTTGATGCAAACAACTTCTACTTATAATGTCAATGATGCTGGTTAAGAGAGCATTGAGTACAAATCATAAATCTAATACAATGCAACTTCAAATATGAGGAACCTGGACATGATGGCTGCCAACATAAAGTATTCGATTCTCCTTAGGCAAGATGAATTTCCCTCCAATGATGCAGCGCCTCTTCTATTAGCCAGCCAGCAATGCTTCTTGAATTGTCTTGGAATTTATTGAGCTCTCTAGCAATGAATTGCACCTCCTTGACCAGTCGCCCCTGTTCTTGAATCAGACTTTTGAAAAAAAATTTAGCAGCCACAAATCTTCTTTAAATTCCACTAAAAATTCTTATTAGGCCTTCTCCAAAGTGCGCTCCAAGTGCCTTATAGATTTGATGCCAAAGGAGCAATCTACAAGCAAAATCGTGGCTTTCTAATGGCTTCCAGCTATGACTGTAAATTTTATATCAGACCTCTGCAAATATATACCAGACTTTGATATGCCTCCAATATGACTTGCATGCTTCTAATCGATGCAAGTATGATGCCTCTAATGAACTTCAACAAATTATACAAGTGGTCCTCAGAAAGTTTGGCCTATGGCCACCAATGAAGCACAATAGAAAGACTGAAGTATCTTTCTCTTAGCTGCAACCCTTCAGAGGAATATTTCACCGCCTCAGTTATGCTAATCAATGGGAGTTACCATTCCCAAAGACCTCCAATGTAGAATTGTAGAAACCCTAGGTTTCTCCACAAACATCAAATGCAATATTCAATCCCTAGATATGCAAGAATGAGCCCTTATGATTCTTTTATACTTTTCTTGGGAGAGCTCACACACTTTCCTTGCCAATGTGGGATAAAAGATATATTTCCCACTTTAATTTTATTTTAGTGACTTTATGATATAATATTTTATTTTAAATCATTTTATTAAATTAATTAAATATAAGGTTACTTTATAATATTGATTAATTTAATAACCTTACAAATAATTAATTTAATACCACTTTTTAATTTAATTAAAATAATCAATTAGTCATCCTTATGAAATCATTATTTTGGACAGCTTAATCAATTAATTTAATTAAATTACTCTGCCTCCAAATCGGGGACATTACAATCCGCCCCTCCTGAAATTGCTTGTCCCCAAGCAATCTCGGCTGCAAAGAAAACTCTTCCCCACCTGGATCCCCAGGGAAGATCTGTGTAATGTCCCTGCTATCAACAAACAGTGCCTATAACACCAGCACTAGCACAACCTGTTGAATCAAGTCAATCCCAAAATTGTGAATGTGAATTTGATGCAACCCCACCGCTGGAAAACCAATACCTTTTGCTTTCCGTTGTGTTACTCTGATACCCCTTGTCTCCAAAATGCAACAAATCTCCAAATCCTGAATCAAGTGATAATCATCATGAGAGAACAAGGTAGAAGACCTGCCAAACTCGGGAAGCAACTGCAAATGCCCTAACTCACTATCAAAGGTGAGAAGAATATCATCGTGAGTGCCATCTACTCCCTGGTAAAAAGTTGGATCAACACCAACATCCAACGAACAAGTTCTTGAAGAAATCAGCTCTTCCTAATAAGGCTGTCCCAACTCAATCTTGTCATCAGGTGTCGAAGGAGTATGAGCCTCAAAGGGAAGCAACTCAAAAGACTGACCGTGTTTTCTCCCAATCTTTGCACAAGGTAAGCTATCATACAAGTTGTCCATCACATGCACCGTGAAACTGTGCATCTGAAATAAGTCATGTACATGAGGATCAAATGTAAAGTTGTACGCACTCCTCACCATGTACACCTCTGGAATCTCCTCTGCGAGTCTTGTTTGAAATCCCGATGCACTGGAAGGATCCCAAATGCTACAATCAATGCCCATCTCAGGACTAGAGTAAAGAACGCGATCAACATCTAACTGCACAATCACTTCATGCTGATTTGAATCATCCATCTTTGAATCCCTAGAGCAATAAATTGAATCGTACTTCTGAATTGGCTCCACAAACAGTCAATCATCTTCAACTACATGGGATGAAATGACCGATTTGCTTCCAAGAGAGGGAAACAAATCAACATAAGAACCCATCTCCCAACTAGATGATACCCTACATATCTCCTGTGAAGAAGATGGAGTAGTGTCGAGAGTTGTCACACAACTCTCTAGTGAATCAGCTACCTCATCACACAAACTATCAATATCCTGCTTTGCATCACATGTAATAGGTCTATCCTCAGAGACCCCTGAAGCATCACATGGTTCCCTGCTACTCTCAACCAATGCACCCATCCTATCACTGTCACCTACATATGTAAATGTAATGGATGTAGCCACATCCTCAAAGTGCTCCTCACCACTACCCGAGGCTGAAAGATCATCACCAGTATCTATCATAGATAACGGAACTATATCTGCTGGTAATGAAGACCGCGCTAAGCTTAACTCCACGGTAAGCTCATCTATCAGTAACTTTGACTCTTGAAGGGTTAATTGAGCAATCTTCAACGAGTCCGTGATGATCTTGAGCTCATAGGTAAGCTCATGAACCTCCTCTTCCTTTCCCTTCAATGCATTATAATAGATACCATCGAGCATAAGAAGATGATCTCTATCTGATAATAGATGTATGTATTTATTCTTCATTGCCCCAAATGCATCTCTAAGTGCCTAAAACTCTGCAAGGGAAAGTCCACTACCATAGTGCGCATCTGTCTCAGGAGTACTCCATCCATAAGTTGTCAATATCTGACGAACAACATCAAAATGTTCTAAGGCTGTAGCAAGCATATCGTCATTAACCTTTAATTGCCCTGCCAAATGATAATGCCCCAGTGACAAAACATTACCACACAAGTTTTTTAATTTGTCATCAGCACTTTGATAAGAGGTTTGATTCATCACCACTCCCAGTTTGATATCCATCTTGTGAGCCATCAACACTGCACACTTCCTCAACGAAAGCACTATTGTTATGTACCACACAAGATGGCTCCAATGACTCAATAGAAGCTGCTGATTGGACACAATCATTGCACACTTCTTCCCCATCACCAACAAGTAGATTTTATGGTTTGCTCACATCTTCTAAGGTTTGATTTGCAAAATCAGACTTGTTGTAGCTTGAATCATCATCACATAATTCATTTTTAACACTCAAATCTTGAGTGGCAACGTTAGGGAACTCCACACATCCAACATCTTTACAAGGAATGGCTGCCATCTCATGAGTAAGTTTGATATTATGATTGTTGTCATAAAACAAAAGATCAGGATCTACATCACACTTCTCTGTAGTGTCCTCAATGTGCTCAACCAAAACTTCATCCTTTGCTAACTGTCCATTGCCAAGTGTTGGTTCAAAAGGTGTCTTCAAAGGAAAACTAAGTGTATCATGTACCATAAATTCTGCCCCAAAGCTGCAAGGTAAATCTACATGTGTATAAGCCTCCTTAATCTCAATGGCTTCATCATGGGATCTCCTTTGTCCTTCCAAATGATGTGACTCATGAACCCCAACATCTTCGTGCAACATGTGCATCTCCAAATCTGCCTCCTTCGTGGCTTCTTCTTCAATGCATCCATGTGTCAAAACGAGGTCTTCCTCAAGCTTCTTTACCTCACTATCTATGCATTGATGGTTAGGCTCCCGAAAACTTTTGCAGGTGAAGCATAGACCTTGTCTTTGTTGATGTTATTAGCAGCATCGGGCTGCTTCTTCCAACGATCACATCAAGTTATATTAAATTAAATGATAGCCTACGGCTATTTAATTTATACATGTTTGATTTAATGTATGAGGCCGACCCTCATTGAAATTATTTTGTAATTTATTATTCCAAGTGAGGCCGCCCTCCTTGAAGTATGATCTTATTTTGTATAAATACAAGGTCATGGTTGTTCATTTAGACATCAAGCTCATTAAGCATAATTCGCATACAAGCAGAAGTTCACACTTGAGCAGCAATTATTCATCTTGCAGCAGCAAGCCGATTTCAAGGAGAAACATATTCGCATCTAGGAGAGATGCTAGTATTCATTGTATCAAATTCGGCCTTGTGCTGGGCCTGAGTTGTAAGCAAATTTATGCTCTTGTTCCTTCATTATATAAGAGAAATATTTGCTGGGTTTTTCTCCCTCAAGAGGAGGGTTTTACCAAGGTATCTTGCTATGTTTATTGTCTTATATGTTGCAATTTTCTGAGTGCTTTCAGTTTTCATGTATCTGATAATGTAAAACTAACATGGTATCAGAGCGGGTTTGAAGAAGATCATGATCAGATTTGTTTTGCAGCATTACTCCTTAATTTATTTTTTTTGTCTATCTCTATTTTAGTCAAGATGGTAAATGGTTTGAAAATTGAGGATAGACTCGAAGGAGCTTCTAACTACACATCATGGAGGTTCAGAATCATGCTCACCTTGGAAGAGAATGATTTGGCTGAGTTTGTGGAAACCAAAGTCCCCGAACCTGAGGAGGAAGAAAGACACCAAGGCAAAGAAGATGTTGGTTGATTCCGTTAAAGATCATATTGTTCCGATTGTCTCCAAGTTGAAGACGGCAAGGGACATGTTCAAAACATTGGAAGAGATGTACGAAATCAACAACACTAGTCGGGCACTTGCACTGAAGCAACAACTTCACCATGTGAAGATGGCGAAAGGAGAAACAGTGATTGCTTATTTCATGAGGATTTCAGAATTGAAAGACTAGCTCTCTACAATTGGTCACATAATTGATGACAAAGACTTAACCATGCTTGCTCTCAATGGTCTTCCGTTATCATAGGAGTTCTACATTCAGGGGATCAGTGCAAAATCTAAACTTCCCAAGTTTGATCGGTGGAGGGCCGACTGCATTCAAGAGGAGTCAAGGTTGGCGGCTAGAGGCGTTGGTCAAAGTTCAACTAATGAAGATATTCATGTTCTCGCCTCTCACTCGACGAAGAAGAAAGGAAAAGATTGGAAGAAAGGATTCTTCAAGAGGAATCGAGATAATGGAAATGATGGTGCTCTCGCTTTGAAGAAGAAGAGAGACTTATCCAAAGTACAATGTTTCCGTTGTGACAAGTATGGTCACTTTGCAAAGGAATGTCCTTCCAAGCCTAAGCAGCAGGTTGTCATTGCAAATATTGAAGAAATCTCTCTGCAAAAGGACTCAAGTGAATATATGTTCTATTCAGCCTTGTCAAGCAATGTAACCACCGACACCAACACTTGGCTGATAGATAGAGGTGCCTCTCGCCACATCACAAGATTTAGGGAGCATCTATCTAATTTGATTAAGATAGATTCCAATGAACAAGTCATTATTGGAGATGATGCTAGGTACTATGTGAAAGGAGTTGGGAACTCCTCTCTTCACTTGGATTCCGGCATTTCATTGGAGTTGAATGATGTGCTATTTGTTCTAGGCATAAAGAGAAATCTTGTTTCCATTTCAACTTTGGAAGACAAGGGTTATCAAGTTGTCTTTTCAGAAGGCAAAGTTCTTATATGGGCAAAGAACTCCAACATCAAGTCTACTCAAGTAATTGGAGTTAGACATGAGTGTCTCTATAGGCTATGCACTCGCCCCCTTCAGGCTCTAGTGCATGACTCTTCTAGTGTGTGTGACCTTTGGCATCAAAGATTGGCTCACATTCACTTTCGAGCGTTACCTATCATGGAGAAGATGGTCACCGGCCTTTCGAAATTCAACCAAGAACATGAAGGTACATGCAAAGGTTGCGCCTTAGGTAAGAATACAAAAGGTACGTTTCATAGTAGAGAAAGTAGATCTAAATGTATTCTTGATCTCATTCATTCTGATTTATGTGGTCCAATGTTTGTTGCATCTTCTAGTGGTTTCTTGTATTACATTATTTTTATTGATGACTACTCTAGAAAGACTTGGATTTATTTCTTGAGATCTAAAGAATCTGAGGTATAAGAAAGATTCAGAGAATTCAAAGCACAGGTGGAAAATTTGTCCAGGAAAAAGATCAAGGTTTTGACATTCGATAACGGAGGAGAATACACTTTCGGTATCTTCCGTGATTTCTGCATTGAAGCAGGGATTAAGAGGGAGTTCAATGTTCCTTATAATCCTCAACAGAACGGTGTTGCTGAAAGAAAGAACAGCTCTATTGTGGAAGCAGTCAAAGCAATGATACATGATCAAGACCTGCAAACCTCACTTTGGGCTGAGGCATCTAGGACAACTGTCTATGTGCAAAACAAAAGTCCCCACAGAATCTTGGAGAATATAACTCCTGAAGAACCATTCTCAGGGGTGAAGCCTCAAGTCAGTCATTTGAGGATCTTTGGGTGTCCAGTGTATGCTCATATTCCAAAGGAAAAGAGAACAAAGTTGGAACCTTCTGGGAAGAAGGGAATTCTGGTGGGCTACAGTGAGACATCAAAAGCCTACAGAATCTACATCCCGGGTCAGAAGACTATTGAGATCAATAGAGATGTCACATTTGAGGAAGATGTTGCATTCAGAAGATCCAAGGGCACTCATATGGAGATCGATGAAGAAGAGCCTCCTCAGGATATGGAAGTTGATCATGTTCCTAAGAATCAGAGGGAGGTTCTAGAACCTAAAGAAGATGATGATCCAGCTGAACCCTTGGAGCCAACTGACGGGCCTACAGATATTGTGATTGGAAGTAAGAGACCTCTTTGGGCCAAGAAAATAATGCAAGATGCAGAAAGTTTTGCAGCCCCAAGAGGAACTTTCAGAGAAAGTAAGAGACCTAATAAGTTCTCTGGTTATGTGGCGTTGATGAGTCAGAGCCTTCCAGTGTTGAGGAAGCTTCTAGTCAGCAAGTATGGAAAGATGTTATGACTGAGGAGTATCAATCCATAC
This sequence comes from Sequoiadendron giganteum, assembly GCA_007115665.2. Lineage (NCBI taxonomy): Eukaryota > Viridiplantae > Streptophyta > Pinopsida > Cupressales > Cupressaceae > Sequoiadendron > Sequoiadendron giganteum. The sequence continues at coordinate 336,878,826 of CM021109.1, read as the reverse complement.
TTAAGAATGATGTTTGGGATATCGTTCCTAGACCCGAAAGCAAATTTGTGGCGTCTTCTAAATGGCTCTTCAAGATCAAGCATGCGGCAGATGGGAGCATTGAGAAGCACAAGGCAAAATTTGTGGCAAGAGGGTTCTCACAAAAAGAGGGAGTTGACTATGAAAAAACCTTTGCTCCTATGGCTCGTTATACTTCTATCAGAACCATTATTGTTTTTGTTGCATCTAGATGATGGAAGATTCACCAAATGGATGTAAAGACAGCCTTTCTGAATGGTGTAATAGAAGAAGAGGTCTACATTGAGCAACCCGATGGATTTGAGGTACATGGGAAGGAGTCTCATGTTTGCAAGCTGAATAAGGCCTTGTATGGTTTTAAGCAGGCTCCTCGTGCTTGGTACGAAAGGATTGATCGTTACCTGTTGAGTCTGGGTTTCTCAAAGAATGATGCAGATTCTAACCTCTACTTCAAGGTAATTAATGGTGAAGCATTGATTTTGGTTTTGTATGTTGAAGTTTGGCAAAAGCCAGACGAGATGATTCTAAGTCAAGGGAAGTATACCATTGACATTCTGAAGAGGTTTGGAATGATTGATTGCAAACCTATGTCTACACCTATGGAGACTAACTTACACAAGTTGAAGGAGGCTGCAGCTAGTTCAGAACTGGTGGATTCTACGATGTATAGGCAGCTGATTGGTTCATTGATATATCTAGTTAACACTAGACCAAACATCTATTATGCGGTGAGTGCACTTAGCCAGTTTATGTGTGAACCAAGGCAGATACATCTTGTTGCAGCTAAACATATCCTGAGATACTTGCGTGGCACAATTGGATATGGGTTGAGATATTCTACAAGTGTGGATTTGGAGCTGCATGGTTTTACTGATTCTGATTGGGTAGGGAGTGTTACTAATCGAAAGAGTACCTCTAGTTGTTGCTTCAGTTTGGGATCTGCTATGATATCTTGGTGCAACAGGAAGGAGTCTTCAGTAGCATTGAGTACAGCCGAGGCAGAGTATATTGCAGCTCATGAAGCAATGTGGCTTCGTAAGCTCCTAGCAGGATTGTTTGGACAATCAATGGAGCCTACTATCATTCATTGTGATAACCAGAGCTGTGTGAAGCTTTTTGTCAATCCTGTGTTTCATGACAAAACAAAGCATGTTGAGATCAAGTACCATTATATCAGAGATATGGTATTGAGGAAAGCTATAAAGTTGAGGTATATCAGCACTGGTGAGCAGACGGCAAACATTCTCACCAAGCCCCTCTCCAGGATAAAGTTTGTGTACTTTCAAGAAAAGCTTGGTATGGTGGAGAATGCAACCTTGACTGAGAAGGAGTCTCAGTATCAGTGATCCTCTGTAATGAGTTCTTCTCTGAGAGAAGTTCGAGGTGAAATCCCTTGGTAATGAGTTCTTCTCTGAGAGAAGTTCAAGGTGAAATCCCTCAGCTATGAGTTCTTCTCTCAGGAGAAGTTCGAGGTGAAATCCTTTGTTTGCACCCTCTGGGAGAGCCATGGTGGATGTCATGTGTGTGACTCCATGACAGCATCACGTGAGGGAGTCCGTGATGATTTTCTTGTACTTGTGTTTCACCCTCTGGGAAAGCCATGGTGAAAGTCACGGTGAGGTGACAACATCACATTGAGTGATGAGCACTTGTACATACCATCTATGGAGGTAGCCATGATGATTGATATCAAGATGAGGCGATATCCGATATCTTATAAGCTTCCTTATCACAATGAAGTGATATGTTTTGTGCAGCTGGAAGTATCATCCCTAGCTGAGAGGGAGTGTTGATGTTATTAGCAGCATCGGGCTGCTTCTTCCAGCGATCACATCAAGTTATATTAAATTAAATGATAGCCTACGGCTATTTAATTTATACATGTTTGATTTAATATATGAGGCCGACCCTCATTGAGATTATTTTGTAATTTATTATTCCAAGTGAGGCCGACCTCCTTGAAGTATGATCTTATTTTGTATAAATACAAGGTCATGGTTGTTCATTTAGACATCAAGTTCATTAAGCATAATTCGCATACAAGCAGAAATTCGCACTTGAGCAGCAGTTATTCATCTTGCAGCAGTTATTCATCTTGCAGCAGCAGGCCGATTTCAAGGAGAAACATATTCGCATCTAGGAGAGATGCTAGTATTCATTGTATCAAATTCGGCCTTGTGCTAGGCCTAAGTTGTAAGCAGATTTTTGCTCTTGTTCCTTCATTATATAAGAGAAATATTTGCTGGGTTTTTCTCCCTCAAGAGGAGGGTTTTCCCAGGGTATCTTGATGTGTTTATTGTCTTATGTGTTGCAATTTTCTGAGTGCTTTCAGTTTTGATGTATCTGATCATGTAAAACTAACAGTCTTCGCATTTCGTTCTTGCTCATTATGGGAGTTCCTGTAACCTGATCATTGAATTTGGATGTAGAACCATCTTCATTACCTAATTTAGTAGTTCTACCATACCTGATCACACTGTGCCCATGATTGAATTTTGCCCCTTGAAATGAAATTTTCTTCTCATACACCCTCCTAATATACTTTACCAACCCAATCTTCTCAGGCCTTGCGATGACAATAAGGGTCAAAAAATTATTAAGAGAGTACTATGTTTTATAATCCTCTAGCATACTCTGATAGTCCTCAAAGAGTCGAGGGGCTTCTCATTCCTAACCTTCACTGAGCTTGATGACTTCACGTTCCAGATCTTCCCTAGATTTTCCTGCAATACTGAAGTAATCCATAACTGAAACTAATGAGTGTTGGTCACTCAAATGATGTAAGATGTTGATTCACTGAATGTTTGTTTTAACCCAGCAAGATGGCAAGAGACCGCTCTGATACCACTGTAATATCCCTTGCTACTTCGGATCTAGATTTTTGCCCTCAAGGAATATCATAAGGGTTTACCAAAATGCAAAACAAAGATCTTGGTTACTAAGCCCTTCTAACACTTTAGGATTTCTCACCTAATGGAGAGGGTATAGACCAAAATGTCAATGTTTACACTTCTTAAACCACTGTAGAAATTTCTTACACAATCTGGCCTAAGTTTTCCTCAAGGGATTTTGTCAAACACTTCACTTGCAATCTCTCAACTTGCCGTTTCTGAGTTTCAGTTTGTTTGCTTGTCTTCAAATGGCTTTAATTGCAATCTAGTAGCTTGGAATTTAACTCTACAAAGTCTATATAAAGAACTAGATACAAATGCAATCACTTTTTGGCTTTTAAAATGCAAATACATGACCTCTACATGAAAAACATACTCCTACAGCCAACTGACATTTTAACAAACAGTTGGCATACAAACTTATATGCTAGAAATGAATGCATCAAAATTTGACATTACATCAAACATATTGTATGCAACTTATGACTCCTTCATTGATTTGTCCTTCCAACACAAAGCTGATAACAATAGCCAAGACTCTTGGCTTCACAATAGAAATGCAATACAATGCCCAAATCTGAGTTTGATGTTCACCTACAGCAGCAATGATAACTATTTTATGTGCAATGATTTGATGCAAACAACTTCTACTTATAATGTCAATGATGCAGCGCCTCTTCTATTAGCCAGCCAGCAATGCTTCTTGCATTGTCTTGGAATTTATTGAGCTCTCTAGCAATGAATTGCACCTCCTTGACCAGTCGCCCCTGTTCTTGAATCAGACTTTTGAAATAAATTTTAGCAGCCACAAATCTTCTTTAAATTCCACTAAAAATTCTTATTAGGCCTCCTCCAAAGTGCGCTCCAGGTGCCTTATAGATTTGATGCCAAAGGAGCAATCTACAAGCAAAATCGTGGCTTTCTAATGGCTTCCAGCTATGACTGTAAATTTTATATCAGACCTCTGCAAATATATACCAGACTTTGATATGCCTCCAATATGACTTGTATGCTTCTAATCGATGCAAGTACGATGCCTCTAATGAACTTCAACAAATTATACAAGTGATCCTCAGAAATTTTGGCCTATGTCCACCAATGAAGCACAATAGAAAGACTGAAGTATCTTTCTTTCAGCTGCAACCCTTCGGAGGAATATTTCACCACCTCAGTTATGCTAATCAATGGGAGTTACCGTTCCCAAAGATCTCCAATGTAGAACTATAGAAACCCTAGGTTTCTCCACAAACATCAAATGTAATATTCAATCCCTGGATATGCAAGAATGAGTCCTTATGATTCGTTTATACTTTTCTTGGGAGAGCTCACACACTTTCCTTGCCAATGTGGGATAAAAGATATATTTCCCACTTTAATTTTATTTTAGTGACTTTATGATATAATATTTTATTTTAAATCATTTTATTAAATTAATTAAATATAAGGTTACTTTATAATATTGATTAATTTAATAACCTTACAAATAATTAATTTAATACCACTTTTTAATTTAATTAAAATAATCAATTAGTCATCCTTATGAAATATCATTATTTTGGACAACTTAATCAATTAATTTAATTAAATTACTTTGCCTCCAAATCGGGGACATTACATCTTCAGGGTATTCGGTAGAGAGGCTTGGGAATTCATACCAAATGGTCGGCATAAGGCAATGGAAAAGAAGAGTCAACCATTCATTTTTGTTGGCTATTGTGAGGATTTGAAGGCTTATCGATTGTTTGATCCTACCACGAGATATGTCTACTTTCGCAAAGATGTCCAATTTGAGGAGTCTTTCCCATAATCAGATTCTACATCTACTTCTTCCTCACTACCTACTTGTAATGTCCCCTTCTTAGAAAACCCTAAATCTTTCCATTGAATCACAAGTATAATGTAGTTAGGGTTATATCTTACCAATTAAATGCCTTAAGTAAGATAAATCTTGGTTTAGGTCCTACAATCATGTTAGATGATATTCATATGATCAAACATATATCATAAATATTTTATCTATTTAAACCATGTAAATACATAACTATTTCAAATAATATAAATCACAAAATGTCCATAATGCACATTGGAAGTTGGATCATATTGGGACTTCGATGAGAAGCATGATAAGTCTGCCAGAAGCTATCCATACCAAGCCCAAGAGCGGATATACCATCCCTCTTGGCCCTCAAGTGGTAGACACTTCAGTCATCCAACATGGTTTGGTGTACTTGGCAAACAACTTGTATCTACATTCCCTACCCTCACAACCTTATCCATACCTCTTACGATCGACACAAATTTAAGGTTATTATCCACTCTAATGATCAACCATTGGGAAGATTGGAGATGAAGCCACAATAGGATGCCCTAAGTATTTCTTCTTTCTAAGCCTAAAGGCGGATAGGCAAACCCCTTGGCCCACTAATGGCAAACACTTCAGTTATGTATTATGAGTGGTCTACTTAGCATGAAATATCCCTCTCTCTAAGCCCAAGGGCGGATAGGCAACCCCCCTGGCCCACTAATGGCAGACACTTCAGTCATCCATTAGGGGTGGTCTACTTAGCATGAAAAGGCTATCCTCCTTATGCTTTTGTCTCTTCTTCCCATGGTTAATTGTAGAGGCAAAAATATCTTATAATTGGACTAATAACTTAGTTTGAAATGCAGTCCTTATTGCTCTATATGAAATGCATGGAATTAATGTAATTTAAACATATACATCAAATAGCATATCCCAATATTTACAAAACTATGTTACTGCTATAATCAAAGTATGCAGATGTAATTATTAATGCAAATGACTTATTTTGGTCTGTTGGAGTTTGCAAATGGTTCGATCCGTTCTTAACATTCAAAAGATATTGCTTAGTGTCAATCAAACGAATAAGAATCTATTATCCATATTCATATTAAAGCATCATAATTACTTTTATGGCTCAATAATTGTTGCAAGCATCATTATTGCATAATCGTATATAATTCACACACACACACACACACATATATATATATATATATATATATCTATTATTTCTAATCACTATTGCATGATCATGTATACATATATAACTTATACATATGTATATATTTATAATTATATTAAACTTACTTCCCTTGTTATTGATTTATCATTTGCCATCATATATTCCTCCTTGAACCATCTTCTTCTTCATACATACTTCTTGATATCAATCCCTTATTATATTTAAGGGTTGCTGCCTTTCTGAGTGCAAACTATCTATTCATTTCTGATTGCTTCCATATCCCTCCCCTTATTCCTTCTTCATTCATTTCCTTTTAGATCTTTATTTTAATATGAAAGGATGTATCTCTTTAGAAGAGAGATATCCTTATGAATAGGCATGTCTCTTTGTCACCCCTGCATTTAACTAATTAATCGCTGCCTTCCCACTAACAAACTAAGCGCTGCCTTTTACTTATTAATTGCTGCATTTATTTGAATTAATCGCTGTTCCTTATTCGTTGCATTTAGAAGTTGCTTTCTTCCTAATAATCACTGCATACCTTTGTCTTATTTCGCAGCTTTTTGTGAATAAGACAAACTTGAAATAGGACAAATTCTTTGTCTGAAATAGTTTTATCTTATATACATTAATCGCTGACTTGGAGGATTTTTATCACTTGTAAATTCTGGAAGGTATTTGCTGCAGGCATTAATTTTAAATCTGTGTGAGAGCCATGTCTTCAGGTTGGGGTCATGACAGCCCACCCTAACCAAGATTGCTCCAAGATCCCAAAACAACCTTGGAGATTTGTAATTATCAGACATTGCTCCTTTTGGTGATGTAATTAGTTTCTGTTGTGATACTTTGATATAATTAGGAATCGAAAATTCTACAGCTAGTGACAATTGTTTTGCTTATGTCCAACTACAAAGATGCCCTTGAAGAGTAGTTGTTAGTATACTTGTCTCAACTTAACTACTAATAAGGTTAATACCATCCTCTTAAAAGTATGAGGACAATCTATTCTCTCGATCTATGTACTACTAAACCTCAATAACTCTTAACAACAAAACCAAGAGTTGGAAGTTGGCAAGACCTGTTTCTTTAAGATGAGTTCTCTATCATTTCATTACCACAAAGATCTAGGGTAGTGATGCAAATTCTTCACTACCCTTGCAAAAATGTTGCATCCTTCATCATGAGGAATTATGAGAATGTTGTGGATATCAAGATCTTTTACCATAGATTGTACCCTCTTTTCCTACACCATCAACTGGGAGTAAGTACAATTTCCCTAAAGTATATTTTATTTCACCTGAACATTCAAACAGGGTTTGAGGCAAGATTGATTATAATGAGGATGTAATCTAAAGTAGCTTATAGGTGTTTGTAACACCTAACCTAGTCCAAACATTTTTCAACAAATATCATCTAGCCATAGACATGTTATAGCATTTTAAGTATATATTCCCTATGGATGAGTATTCTTCATTAATGAAGAATCACACATGGGATCTGGTTTCTCTTCCTCCAAGAAAGATGGTATGATGCAATTGGGTGTACCACACCAAGTATGTAGCAAACGGTTCTATTGAGCAATAAAAGGCACATCTTGTTGCTAAGGATTTCTTGCAAATTGAGGGTATTGACTACACAGAGACATTTTCTCCTACAACCAAGATGAATTCAGTTCAGCTTGTCATTTCTCTATCTCAGAGTTGACTTATTTACCAGATGGATGTGAAGAGTGCAATCTTGCAAGTGATCTTCATGAGGATATCTACATGGAGTGGCCTTTAGGATTCAAGCAAGACTCTTCCCTTGATTGCGGGCTACAACATTCTTTACATGATCTCAAGCAAGCCCCTAGGGCTTGGTATGAGAAGAGAGTTGGTTTCTTGCTTGCATCCAGCTTCATATGTTGCCACTCTAATCACACAATCTAAATACAAAGACATGGACCTGATCTTTTGATACTGGTTTTCTTAGATGATTTGATTCTTACCAATAGGATCCTCCTCTGAAATATCCCACCCCTTGTTGAGATAAATGCTAAACTGAAAACTGCCTGTAATGCTTGTAGTTTCAAGTTTTTTTATTTTGTTTTGAGATTTTGATAAAGATTTATGCCAGGTAATTGCAAATAACATATGCATACAATTGCAATGAAAGAGATACTGAAAATAAATGCTTGAATAATACAAATCTGATTTGTTATAACTTTGCAAAAAATGTGTATATATTTAAATCAGATTTTCATTCCTTTTGCAAACACAATATAATCATACCAAGAGCCAAAGCTTAAGATAATGCAGTTCTGGAAATTATTATAAATCTGAAAGTTCTGATCAGCAACCCTCTTATTCTGGGACACCTTGCACAAAATGCTAATTATCTCCACCATGGGATGAATGCCAACAATGTCTTGGTTTAGACGCCAAGTATAAGACAAACCTGGCAACTCAAAACCAAACGCTTTCCTCCCAGCAATACCCACGCCTCAATATGCAATAATGACCAACTTAAGCAATTCTTGAAAACTGAACCAGCAACTTGTGGAACCCTTGCTTGGTCGCCTGGCATAGAATAACAAGTTCTCCACCTTAAAAATTGTATGCTTTGAATGCTAAGCCCTGGCCGCCCAAGATGGTGATGGATTTCTGCTCAATACCTAGGCGTTTTCAGCCTAGAAACTTCAACGCCTCCTCAAGATGCTGTATGGCCTCTAGCTGAAATGTACGGCTTTCCTAGAAACCCCCACGTGGCTGTAAGAGTCAATGCTATCAGCAATAAAAAGAGCTTCAATGATTGTGTTTTCAACAAACTGAAATCTGCTCCACAAACCCTTGAATTTCCTGATGATAAACGCCTCCAATATGGTCAATGTGACCACTGAATGTAGCCACCTGGTGTATGCAGCCCTTAGATGATCTTTCACACCCTCAAGAAGTAGAATCAAAGAGATGCTATGCTCTCCAAGACCCAAATTGCAAAGAAACCCTTGGTTTCTCCTCCAACTTGGAGCAACAATAGCCAAGTGTTTGAAAAATTCATCACTAATGATTTTCATTTGCTTTTGATGCCTTTTATACTCTTTTTAAAAGAGGCACGATTTCCATGTGAAATAAAATCATTAAAATAAAATAAACATTTGCTTTTGATGTAACTTTATTATATTTCTCTCACTTGGGCACTTAAAACCATTACTTTATTATTTGACTTTTAATATCATTTAATGACCCCTTAATAATAAAGTCAAATAATCATTATTATATGCACTTTTGATAATTAATTATTATTATTATTAAGTATAACTTTAATAATAATAAAAATGCCATAACTCCAACAATAATGAACATAAATCATTTCCATCTATGCCAGGAGATAACCTATTGAATCTTCCACTCACCCAGGTGCCTTACCAAAAATAGTAAGGTTGGCCTCTATCACTCAACTAACTTACCATAAATAGTAAGTGTATAAAAACGGAGCCAGAAACCTCTGAATAACAATGCCTCTAAATATACCAAGGGACTAGAGAGATAAACACTGCAAATGGCCTTCTGAAAAGTGAGATAACTCCAACACCGGCCCTTTATTCACCATTATTAGCCTACGAGGACCTAATAATAGGCTAATCCTCCAAACTTTGATGCTCGCTAAAAAGGGGACATTACATCCTCCATGCTTCAAGATATACGACATTCATTGATGGAGCACTTTGACATGACAAATCTCAAGCTTTTGCACCTCTTTCTTGGTCTACAGACTCCTTAGTCTTCTAAGAGTTATCACATTCATCAGTAGAAGCATGTCATTGATTTGTTTCATCGCTTTAGCTTGGCTGATTGTAAGCTAGCCCCTACACCATTTCAATCAAGTGTCACATTGACCGCCACTTGCACCACACCTAGCGTTGATGCTACTTTGCATAGACAATCGATAGGTAGTCTCTTGTATTTGGCACATGTGTCCTAATATCACCTTTGTTGTTGGGCTTATCTCCTATTTTTCACATGATCCTCATGAGAGTCACTAGAAGGCAATCAAACACATTTTGAGGTATATTAGGGACACTACACACTTTGGCATTAAGTACACACCAAGTAGTTCAGAGATGGTAGGCTTCAGTGACTCAAATTGCGAAGGTGATGTTGACTCACAAAAGTCCACTTCTAGGTTTGTCTTTTCCCTTGGTCCTAATCCAGTTGCTTTGTCTTGCAAGAAGCAAACTGTTATTGCATTATCATGCACTGAGGCTAAGTATCAAGATGCAATTCTTGCTAGTCAAGAGGCTTTGTGGCTTCAACTGGTTATAACCATCTAATAGTCTAATAGTCTTACACTTCTTTGGTGTGATAACCAAAGTGTTATTCACATTGCACACAACCCAATTGAGCATAAAAGGACGAAGCATATCAAGATACACATGTATTTCATTCAACAACTCATCCATGATGGTCATCTCTCCTTAGAGTATTTGCCTATTAAAGAGCTAGTTGTGGACATCTTCGCTAAACCTTTGGCATCACCTTGTTATCTTCAATTGCGATCAATACTTAGGATGAAGGAAGTTGTCCTTGGGGGAGCTACTTGAGTCCTCCTTCCTTCACATTTTACATGTCTTTTTTGGAGAGTTTTTTCCCATGAGGTTTTCTCTTTTTCTCCAATTCTGAGAGATACTTTTTTTATTTGTAGATGGGTACTTGATCAAGCCTAGTTGTTGGGTCCCATTTTTTACTTTTTATTCATTAGTTTAGCTTTTCCCTAAGTTGCACGTAAGGGGGGGTGTTAGAGTAAAAAGTTATTTCCTAATTAACTAAAATTAAGTCTTTTTTTGCACTAGCATCCTTAAGCTTACTTAAATATGTGCTCTTTCTTGTCTCCAATCATTGGATAGGAACATGTCATGATCTAATTCAATCCTTGCTTAGGGTTTCTTTATCCTTTATCAAAGGTAAATCATTGTATATTATTATTCTTTTTTGGTAATCAATAGAGCTCAATTACAACAATTCCATTGTTTTTTTCTCTCTTTATGTGATAGGTGTTCGATTGCATGTGACTTCTAGGAGTTGTAGGGTTGAGGAATCAACTTCAACAGCTACCTATACAGACATATTGTAACTCCCTCCACTTTTTACCAACCCTAGTAAATACTAAAAGTAAAAGTTGAACTTGCAGTGAACCTGTTGTAATCCACCTGTAGCCAAAAATTTATATTTTTCGGCTTCTCTCATTCACATTTTGTGCTTTTTTCAAATGATAATTGAAGATCATGATTCAACTCTTAAAAATTATGGTTTGGCTTAATTGATATGGAGGTAGCTTTCTCTAATTCTGTGACATCCCTAAGCCTGATTTTTTCTGTTTTACTGTCTTTGTTGCAGTGAATTGAAAATGTGATTACTTCTATTCTCAGTCTCCCTTTTTTGGCCTCCTTATTCAGTTCTATCTGGAGGGTGAGGCCTCGAAATTTTCAACAAGATTTTTCTTTTGATTTCTTGTGCCCATGGTTCCTCTGCTTTCAGGGTATGGAGGACAGTCAGAAAAAAGAGGAAAGTTCTATAGTAAATTTCTAAAGTTCTCTCTGATTGATAGAACTTCAAAAAATAGGTCATGTCTGTTGGAAGTCTCAAGTATGGCTGATGCTCAACATAATGTAGCAGCCTTTTTTGTTATAACTCTTGTTTCAAATTTAAACCATGTATGTTTCGGAGCTGAAATATTTAATACGACTGAAAGATATATTGTGAATAACTGTTCAGGGTTAGTTGTTTTTGTGAATTCCTAAATTGAATTATACTATGTAAGCAATTGAAAGGAGAGAGAGCAATGTTGAGTCTTTTAATTATTTTCAGCTTTCAATTTTCAGAAATCAAATTTTGCATTTAAAATGTGAGGATGGTTAGAGCATGACAGAATGTCTCTGTAATGTTTACTTCTGTATGCTCCTTTGAATTATGCCAGGACAGTTGCCGTATCTTGAGTATGTTTGCTTAAAGGAGACGCTGAAAGAGAGAGGCTTAGTTACTGTTTCTGCTAGAGGGTAAAGAGAGATAAGAATTAAAAGTAAAGGAATTTCAGGGAATCCTACAACCAGGTGAGATAGCCATGTGTGAAACCAGTTTGAAGAAGGGAAAAAGAGAAACTGGGCTCTCTGCACTTACCCCCAGCAGGCAAATATGTGAGGATCTTAGTGAAATTCAGAAGAACTAGTATTCAGTTGTGATGTCTGGTTTTGTTTGTCACAGCAGGGAGTGCTTGAAAAATGAAATCTTAGCCAGCATGATATGCCCTGTTATCTGTTAGCCACTGTATCTAATTTGCACTTTCGTCTCTTGGTTTCGAAAATGTATGGATGCTTAGAGAGTGAGTAAGGTGGCTGCAATAGGAATAAGCAATGTAGCCTGTAAACTGTTTCTGGTTATCCCACTTTGTGTGTGATGACTGAATCAAAATAGGTCCCTGCACTATACCTGTAAGAGAACTGCACCTACATCCATTTTTCAGAGAGATTGAGAGGAATGTGAAATGTGAGAAGTGTTTGATGACATATTAAATCTTTTGTGTCTCTGCTTTGTGTGTCAGGGATGACCAGAATAATCATGAGTTCTGCATCAACTTCAAAATGAGGAATGAAAGTTTGTTAATGTTAGTTGTTTATGCTCCTTTTTGTATGATTATGAATTCAGAGAGCAGAGAGAAAATGAGAAATGAAGGAAGAATTATTCAACCATATTTTATAGGTCTGTGTAATAATAGTTTATGAATCCATTTCTAACTCGTCGGTTGCCAAGGGATAGAAGTAGTTTGATGTTATGCCATTCTAATTTTTGTGCCCTCATGGACTATTCATAAGACTAGAATTTTCAGTTTTCTGCTTAAAGTGAGTGTGGAGACAGACAAGGGGAAAAAAAGGTGGTGGGCTATTAGATTGGGGATAAAAACTCACTATTAGCTCTTGGAGAATCTTCGCAAAATTTGTCTCACAGTGGATGGATGAAGAGGAGGATAGTGCATAGGATCGATCAAATCATTCTGCTGATTGACGCTCAACACTCACCTCTGCATCCAGGTGTTACTTCAGTCCCAGTTCAATTTTCAATTCATAAGACTCCATCGGTGGTGACCATTTTCCAAATCAGGCAAATTAATTTGTGTGTGTTTGTTGGGTTTTGGAGCATAAAGACATGCTTTCTAATTTTAGGGTCCTGATTATACTTTTTATTATAAATGCTCTTGTCATTAATTTAGTTAGATCCTGAAATATGTTGAGATGATATCACAGAGAGTGTTATAATGTAGGCTTTGCAAGTTCTTCCTTCACTGCTTCTTCCTCAGATTTGTGGGTCAAGTTGTGTAGAGTTCATTTGGAGTTATGGGGAAGAGATTATTTGGAAGCCATTGATTGCAGCTTAAGTGAGCTAAACGAAGTCAACTCAAATCCCTGTAGAAATTGCATAATGTCTACACAAGAATCAAAGTTGTGAAAGATTTGGATCTATCACTCTCGAAACTCATCGTCCTTTCACTTCCATTGGTTCCTTATGCTCAAGAGGTTAATTACAAAGGCGCTCATCTTAGGTGTTTTGTTTGCAATAAGATTGGTCACGAGGCTAGTGCATGTCAGAACAAATATAATCTTTAGTGGATAAGGTGGAGGCTTTAGGCTCTCTCCAATCAAAAGACATTTGGAAAAAATAAGAAGATTTTGAAAATCAGAAGAAAAAGAAAAAGAAATCAGCTCCACAATGATGATTGGTTTTATTCTTCAGACCTTTCCCTCCAATTTGGAAGTATTCTTTGAAGGCTAACCAGTAGAAGTCACTAACGAAGGTGGGTTCTTCTCAACCTCTGGGTGACTCCAATATTTTCCCTGAAATCTTAGCCTAGCCAACTTCCTCTCTAGCTTTGTTAGATGTTCAAGATGTTAATGTTTATAGCGGCAGGAGATATTTTCTCCAAAATAAAATTAAATAAATAATCTCCAAGGCAGGTCGGCCTTTTTGATTTTTCAAATAATATTATATTTTCTAGGGCCGACCTAGAGAAGAGGTCGCCTAGCATTGTATATAAGGGAGGTGAAGTCCTCTCATTTCACATCATCATTCATTCTCTCTAATTTGCATCTCCTAAGCAGCAGCAGAAGTTCGCACTCTTTTGGCAGCAGATCAAATTCGTTGAAGAAGTGTTTGTTAGTTTTATGATCAGAAATTCAACAAACAGAAATGCAGCACATAAGACAATGAACACCACAAGATACCCTGGGAAAACCCTCCAACTTGAGGGGTAAAACCTAGCAAATATATCGCTTATATATTCAGGAATAAGAGCAGAAATCTGCTTACAACTCGGGCATAACACAATGCCAAATTTGATACAATGAATAATAGCACCTCTCCTAGATGCGAAAATACAAGATGAATATGTTTCTCCTTTAATTCGATCTGCTGCTCAAGTGCGAACTTCTTCTAGAGATGCGAATATGAATAAATGAACTTGATGATAAAATGAGGTGATCATCACCTTGTATTTATACAAAACAATGTGACTCTTCATGAGGTCGGCCTTGTTGATGTTATGACAGCTTCGGTCTGCACTTCCCAAGGAAAGATAAATTAAATGGATAGCCTCTCAGCTATTTAATTTATATCAAACAATAAATGTAAATGCTAAAGGGCCGACCCTTCTTGGTTCACATATTTTAGTCTTGGCTTGAGCCGACTTTATGCATTTATTATTTATCTTGTATGTGGGCCGACCTATGTTGAAGAGGCGCCACACTTGTATAAATACAAGGTCTCATTTGTCTTTGTATCATCCAACCCACCCAAGCAAGTTCGCATTTCCTTAAGAGCAAAATTTGCACTTCATAGCAGCAGATCCGATTTCAAGGAAGAACACATTCATTTGTATCTTGTGCATCTAGGAGAGGTGCGACCTCATTGTATTCATTATTGGCCATTGCTGGGCCTGAGTTGTAAGCAGATTTTTGCTCTTGTGCTATATTATAGAAGAGATTCATTGCTGGGTTTTTCTCCCTCAAGAGGAGGGTTTTCCTAGGGTATCTTTGTGTGTTCATTGTCTTATGTGTTGCAATTCTTTTAAGTGCTTTCATTATTCAATCTGATCTAAGAAACACTAACATGGTATCAGAGCGGGTGTGAAAAAGATCGTGATCAAATTCAGATCTGTTAGTTTGCAACTCTCATTATCTTTTCTTTTCAGTCTATCTTCTAAATTTCTCAAGATGGTGAACGGTCTGAAAATCGAGGATAGACTCGAAGGGATCTCGAACTACACATCATGGAGGTTCAAGTTCATGCTAACTTTGGAAGAGAATGATTTGGCTGAGTTTGTGAAAACAAAAGTTCCCGAACCTGAGGGGGAAGAAGAGAAGCTGCAATGGAGAAAGAAAGACACTAGGGCAAAGAAAGTATTGGTTGATTCCGTCAAGGATCATATTGTACCAATTGTCTTCAAGTTGGATACAGCAAGAGAGATGTTTACAACCTTGGAAAAGATGTACGAATCAACAACACCAGTCGAGCCCTAACCTTGAAGCAACAACTACTTCACATTAAGATGGCGGAAAAAGAGTTTGTCATCACCTACTTCATGAAGATTTCCGAATTGAGAGATCAACTCTCTACCATTGGTCATATTGTTGATGACAAGGATTTGACCATGATTGCTCTCAATGGTCTTCCGCTTTCATGGGAGTCGTTTATTCAAAGAATCAGTGCAAGATCTAAACTTCCCAAGTTTGATCAATTGAGGATTGACTGCATTCAAGAGGAGTCGAGACTAACTGCAAGGGGCATTGGTCAAAATTCAAAGAATGAAGATCTACATGTTCTCGCCTCTCATTCATCGAAGAAAGGAAAAGTTTGGAAGAAAGGATTCTTTAAAAGGAATCGAGATAATGGGTCAGATGGTGCTCCTGCATTCAAGAAGAAGTGGGACCTCTCTCGTGTTCAATGCTTTAAATGTGACAAATTTGGTCACTATGCGAGGGATTGTCCTACCAGGCCTAATCAACATGCTTCATTTGCGGATGTGATTGAGATCTCTCCCCAAAATGATTCTAGTGAATTTCTACTCTAAGTCATGGGCCTATGTTCAAGTTGTGTAATAAGCGCAAGAGCAACATATCATACGGTGCCCACCCTTCAGAATATTTAAGAGATAAGTACTCTTTGTTTTTTGATTGTATTTACTATTCTAGGTTAAAATTCAATTTGTTGAGTTATGCAATTCTAACATTATTTACTTAGGATTATGTGTGACCAGTAAATAGCAATCACTGTAATAAGATTCTTTTCATTGCAAGTAGGATCATGTTAATTGTCTTTTGGTTTTGCTGAGATTAGCTCTTCTGTGAAAATTGAAAGAAGGACATGTCATGATTAATGAATTAATTATCTATTACTCAGGAGATTTTGAAATCCATGAGATAAGTATTGCATAGTTGAATAATGTTCATGAATTATTTTTTTAATTATTAAGAGGCTCTTACATTGAGTTATCCTGAGCATCTAGCAATCTGCATCTCGAAAGATTGGATATCGAAGTCTTACCGAATGAAGAAATGATCAAGCTTGGAGTCATAGCTTGCCCTTTCAGGTCGTCATTGTGTTCAAACTGTGAAGGGTACGGATTGATCTAAGCTCAAGTACAACGTATGACACTATGTCCAGCATTTGGACCTATCAGAATAGTTAAAAAGATAAGTATTCATTGGTTGCTGAATTATATCATTTATCTATTCTTTGGATCTTGTAATTAAGAGAGATAGTAGATTCTCTTGAATTGTGTTGTGTTCACCAGCATAAGATCTTTAGAAAAATTTCATTCATGATATAACTTGTTGGATTCTAATCTTGATATTTCTTTGGATAATTATGGACTGTTAGTAATCTCTATCTAAAATGCTTCCTGGACAGGTTTAGGGCGAAGAAGATGATAAGAGATTACTTTGTGATGAAAAGCTTGAAGTCATGTCAACCAAAGAAATGATCAAGACGGAGTAAACACTAGAGGGACTGAGTTGGTGGCTAGAGGGAGTACATCTCCAGAAGTCTTCTTTGCAATCTCTGAAGCCAGGATCGAGAGGGAGTCTCAGTATCAATGTTCCTTTGTTTAATGAGTTTTTCTTTGAGAGAAGTTCGAGGTGAAAGCCCTTGATAATGCAACTCTTTGTTGAGAGAGAGTTGAGGTGCAAGCCCTTGATAATGTAATTCTCTGTTGAGAGAGAGTTGAGGTGCAAGCCCTTGATAATGCAATTCTCTGTTGAGAGAGAGTTGAGGTGTAAGCCCTTGATAATGCAATTCTCTATTTGAAGCCCTTGATAATGCAATTCTCTATTTGAGAGAGATTTGAGGTGAAAGCCCTTGTTTCCACCCTCTGGGAAAGCTATGGTGGATGTCATGTGTGTGACTCCATGATAGCATCACGTGAGGGAATCCATGATGATTTTATTTATACCATCTATGGAAGTAGCCATAATGGTTTATATCACATTGAGGTGATATCCCATTTTGTTTTCATTCTAATATGATGTGTCCTGTGTAGATGGAAGTTCATCCCTAGCTGAGAGGGAGTGTTGATGTTATGACAGCTTCAGTCTGCACTTCCCAAGGAAAGATAAATTAAATGGATAGCCTCTCAGCTATTTAATTTATATCAAACAATAAATGTAAATGCTAAAGGGCCGACCCTTCTTGGTTCACATATTTTAGTCTTGGCTTGAGCCGACTTTATGCATTTATTATTTATCTTGTATGTGGGCCGACCTATGTTGAAGAGGCGCCACACTTGTATAAATACAAGGTCTCATTTGTCTTTGTATCATCCAACCCACCCAAGCAAGTTCGCATTTCCTTAAGAGCAAAATTTGCACTTCATAGCAGCAGATCCAATTTCAAGGAAGAACACATTCATTTGTATCTTGTGCATCTAGGAGAGGTGCGACCTCATTGTATTCATTGTTGGTCATTGCTGGGCCTGAGTTGTAAGCAGATTTCTGCTCTTGTGCTATATTATAGAAGAGATTCATTGCTGGGTTTTTCTCCCTCAAGAGGAGGGTTTTCCCAGGGTATCTTTGTGTGTTCATTGTCTTATGTGTTGCAATTCTTTTAAGTGCTTTCATTATTCAATCTGATCTAAGAAACACTAACAGGCCTCATAGCAATAATAAAGAAATAAATATTATTTCTTTAATGAAGTCGGCCCCATTTAATTATTCACAATAATTAAATATTATATTAGATGCCAAGTGAAGTGCCTCTTCACTTTAATGAATGTAATAAATGAATAGCCGTTACGCTATATGAATTTATTGTTCGACAATCAAGGCGGAAGTATGTAGCCCGAAGCTACAACATCAACAGCATTATCATTCATTCAAGAAGGAGTGATATACATTATTGTGTGAGATTCGGCCCTATATAAGGCCTAATTGTTGTAAGCAGATTTGTGCCTTTATTCTTCTAATATATAAGAGATCTTTTGCTGGGTTTTACTCCCTCGAGTAGGAGGGTTTTCCCAAGGTAAACTATTGTGTTCTTTGTCTCTAAGTTGTGTATTTCTGCTTATTTGCATTTCTAGTCTAAAACTAACATGGTATCAGAGTGGGTTTAAGCAAAGATCCGATCAGATTTGTTTAAGCAGTCAAGACATCACTTTATCTAGGGCAGTCTATCAAAGAATCGAAGATGGTGAACAGAGTCAAGGTCGAAGATAGGCTTGATGGAGCATCAAATTTCACCTCTTGGAAATTCAGGGTTCTTATTGCCTTAGAAGAAAATGATCTTCTAAATTTTGTGGAAAATGATGTACTCGAACCATCTGATGATGCAAAGAAAATTCAATGGAAGAAAAATGGCACGAAGGCTAGGAAAATCATGATAGACTCCGTGAAGGATCATCTAGTTCCGATTATCTCCAAGATGAAGACAACCAAAGAATTGTTTGAGGCTCTACAAGGATTGTATGAGATCAACAATACTAACAGAGCCCTTGCGTTGAGACAACAGCTCCATCATATAAAAATGCCTAAAGGAGATTCAGTCATTTCTTTCATCATGAAGATTTCTGATTTGAGAGATCAACTATGCACTATTGGAGACATAGTTGAAGATAGAGATCTGGTTATGTTGGCACTGAATGGTCTTCCTCAATCTTGGGAGCCTTTTATTCAAAGCCTCAGTGGGTGATCTAAGTTGCCCAAGTTTGATCGTCTTCGAGCTGATTGCATTCAAGAAGAATCCAGATTGGCAGCAAGAAGAAATGGGCGAAACTCTCATAATGAAGAAAGTCATGTCCTTGTCGCACATGCTTCCAGAAGAAAAGGAAGAGAACGAAAATAGGCAATTTCAAGAGGAATAGAGACAGAAAATCAGATTATGCTCCAGAACCAAAGAAGAAGAAGGATCTTTCTCACATTCAATGCTTCAGGTGTGACAAGTATGGTCACTATGCTCGAGACTGCATATCAAAACCGAAGTAGCATGCTTCTACTGCAGATGTTGATGATGTGTCACCTCAAAAGGAATCTAGACACCACTCAGGGGGATTTCTATTCATCTCCGCTCTTCCAAGCAATGTTCCAACTGACTGTGACACTTGGTTGATAGATAGTGGTGCTTCACGACATATTACAGGATACCATGAGCATCTTATAGACTTGGTAGAGAAAGAAACTAACTTGCAAGTGATAATCGGAGATGATGCTTGTTATTCTGTAAAGGGAGCTGGGGCCACTTCTTTTCAGCTAGATTCAGGTATCCCTCTCCATTTGAGTGATGTCTTATTTGTACCAGGGATCAAAAGAAATCTTGTCTCCATTTCAGCTTTGGAGGACAAAGGATACAAAGTTGCCTTTTCTAGAGGGAAAGTTCTTGCTTGGCCTAAGAACTCTAGTATAAAATCAGCTTGTGCGATTGGCGTTCGTCATGAGAGCTTATACAGATTATCAATTCAACTAGTTCAGGCTTTATTACATGACTCCATCAGTTTGAGTGAGCTATGGCACAGGAGACTTGCTCACTTACAATTCAGAGCTCTTCCATCTATGGAGAAGGTGGTTATTGGTCTACCAAAGCTTGGTCTAGAGCATGATGGCATTTACAGAGGATGTGCACTTGGTAAGAATATCAAGAGTCCCTTCCATAGTAGTGACAGTAGATCTAAGGGAATTTTAGATCTTGTTCATTCTGATTTATGTGGACCCATGTCTGTGGCATCCTTGAGTGGATTTTGGTACTATGTAATTTTCATTGATGATTATTCTCGAAAGACTTGGATTTACTTCTTGAAATCTAAGGAGTCTGAAGAAGTCCTTGATAAATTCAAAGAATTCAAGTCTCAAGTTGAAAACATGTTCGGGAAAAGGATTAAGGTTGTGAGATCGGATAATGGAGGAGAATAAAACTTTTGGAGATTTTTGTAATTTCTGCATTGAGGTAGGGATCAAAAGGGAGTTTTGTGTTCCTTACAACCCTCAACAAAATGGAGTTGCCGAAAGAAAGAACAGATCCATAGTAGAGGCAGCCAAGGCTATGATTCATGATCAGGATCTACAGACCTTCATATGGGTAGAAACTTCCAAAACCACCGTGTATGTTCAGAACAGAAGCCCTCATCAAATATTGGGAAACATGACTCCTGAGGAGGCCTTCACAGGTGTGAAGCCTAAGGTTAGTCATTTAAGAATTTTTGGTTGTCCTATTTACATTCATGTGCCCAAGGATAAAAGATCAAAGCTAGAACCTTCAGGCAAGAAGGGTATATTCGTGGGATACAGTGAGTCTTCAAAGACCTACAGAGTTTATATTCCAAGGCAAAAACAGATTGAGATCAGTAGGGATGTCTCCTTCGAAGAGGAAGTAGCCTTCAAAATATCTAAAGGTTCTTACATGGAGATAGACAGTGAAGAGCAGGAGACTTCTCAGGATATGGACATACCTCCTAATCATACTCCTGACATTCAGAGGGAGTCCATCGAATCGGCCGGGACTATTGATCCAGTTGATCCTATAGAACCAACTGATGGGCCTAGAGACATTACCCTAGGTCGGAAGAGGCTTCTATGGGCTCGACAAACTATGCAAGAGGCAGAAAAGTATGCAGCTCCTCGAGGCACCTTTAGGGAAAGCAAGAGACCGCAGAAGTTTCCAGGTTATGTGGCATTGATGAGTCACATCATCGATTCTAAGCCTTCCAATTTTGAGGAGGCATCCAATCAATAGGTATGGAAAGATGCAATGACAAAAGAGTATCATTCAATCATTAAAAATGATGTATGGGATGATGTTCTGAGACCTTAAGGGAAATTAGTAGTGTCTTCCAAATGGCTCTACAAAATCAAGCATGCAGCTGATGGCAGCATTGAGAACACAAGGCGAGATTTGTGGCAAGAGAATTCTCTCAGAAGGAGGGAATAGATTATGAGGAGACATTTGCTCCTGTTGCTCGATACACTTCTATCAGGACAATTATTGCTATTGCATCCGCTAAAGGCTAGAAGTTACATCAAATGGACGTAAAGACTGCATTTCTTAATGGTGTGATAGAAGAAGTGTACATTGAGCAGCCAGATGGTTTTGTGATTCATGGGAAGGAGTCTCATGTATGCAGATTGAAGAAGGCATTGTACGGCCTTAAGCAAGCACCTCGTGCATGGTATGAAAGGATTAGTAGATATTTGAGGAGCTTGGGATTCTCCAAGAATGATGCAGATTCCAATCTTTACTTCAAGATAGTTGATGGTGAGGCTTTGATATTGGTTCTTTATGTTGATGATTTATTTCTCACTGGAGCAGAGTATCTCATTGTCAAATGCAAGAAAGAGTTAGCCTCCGAGTTTGAGATGAAGGATCTTGGTCTTATGCATTACTTCTTGGGACTGGAAGTGTGGCAAAGACCTGATGAGATTATTCTAAGTCAAGGAAAATACACTATAGACATCTTGAAGAGATTTGGGATGATGGACTGCAAGTCCATGTCTACACCTATGGAGACAAATTTGAAGAAGTTGAGTGAATCAGCAGCTGATTCAGATTTGGTAGATCCCATCATGTATAGACATTTGATTGGATCTTTGATGTATCTAGTAAACACTAGACCTGGCATTTGTTATGCAATAAGTGCTCTCAGTCAATTCATGTGTGAGCCAAGACAAATAGATCTAGTTGCAGCAAAGCATATTCTGAGATACTTGTGTGGCATTGTGGGATATAGCTTGAGATATACTTCCAGTGAAGATCTAAAGTTACAAGGCTATTATGATTCTGATTGGGGCCGGGAGTGTAATTGATAGGAAGAGCACCTCTGGATGTTGCTTCAGTTTGGGGTCTACCATGATTTCTTGGTGTAGCAAGAAGCAGACTTTTGTGGCACTAAGCACTGTAGAGGCTGAATACATTGCAGCATGTGTAGCAGCTCGAGAAGCAGTGTGGCTTCGAAAGCTCCTTGCAGGATTGTTTGGTCAAACATTGGAGCCGACTCTGATTCATTGTGATAATCAAAGATGTGTGAAGCTCTCGATAAATCTTGTATTTCATGATAGAACAAAGCATGTGGAGATCAAGTATCATTACATCAGAGACATGGTGCTAAGGAAAGCAATTCAACCCAAGTACATTTGCATTGATGATCAGACGGCTGATGTTCTCACCAAGCCTCTTTCTAGAGTAAAGTTTGCACATTTCCGGGACAAGCTTGGGGAAGTGGAGAATGTTGCCCTTGCCAAGAGGGAGACTCAGCATCAATGAGGTGAAGTCCTCTCATTTCACATCATCATTCATTCTCTCTAGTTCGCATCTCCTAAAGAGCAGCAGAAGTTTGCACTCTTTTGGCAGCAAATCGAATTCTTTGAAGAAGCATTATCATTCATTCAAGAAGGAGTGATATACATTATTGTATGAGATTCAGCCCTGTATAAAGCCCGATTGTTGTAAGCAAATTTCAGCCTTTATTCTTCTAATATATAAGAGATCTTTTGCTGGGTTTTTCTCCCTCGAGTAGGAGAGTTTTCCCAGGGTAAACTATTGTGTTCTTTGTCTCTAAGTTGTGTATTTCTGCTTATTTGCATTTCTGGTCTAAAACTAACACAAGAAACCCCAAGACCAATAATGGATTTACACTTGAGCTCTTTGGAGGTAGGTGACTATTCATTTTCAATGAGCATTGAAGAAGATCCTAAGGATGTTCAGATTTTAGGCTGCTCACATGTAGAGGAAACTCCAAAATCTTTGGGAGGCATTTATACTTTCGAGGTTTCTCAAGCAGCTCTTCCAAAGAGTGACAAGAAGAAACAAGGTCAGAAGACTAAGGCTGAAAAGTTGTTGTATTCAACTTTGAAAGACATTGGTGAAGGCACTCAAAAGGTTATGGATGGTTTTTTGATAGGAGCCAATTATGTGAGGCTATGGGACAAGGACTCTCCATTAAATCAATGAAGGTACTGTCATGGAATGTTAGGGTCTTGAATGCCCCTAATAAAAGGAGGTCGGTAAGACACCAACTCGGAACTTGTAAACCGGATGTGGTTCTTCTTCAAGAAACCAAGATGGCTGAATCAGATCTGCTTTTTTTCTTGACCTTGTTTTGGAAGTCATGGAGTAGGTTGGTGGTGATTCCTCAGGTGCATCAAAGGGGTATTTGTATTCTATAGATCCTATTTCAATTCAAGTCTCTTTCTTAGGTAAGAGTGCAATTTGGATTTGTTGTTGCTTCAAAGTTGTTTAAGAGAAATATTTCTAGCTTTTTGTTTAATATCTATGGACCCATTAGCTTGAAATAGGAAAAGCAAGCTCTAGGCTGATATTTTTGAACAGCACAAAACTCTAAAAGAACAAAAGGTTCTGTTGGGAAAGAATTTTAATGCTATCATTCATATGGCTGATAAATGGGGTGGTGCTGGTTGAAATTCCCAGTCTAAGCTGCCTTTCAAAACTTTTTTGGATCACAAATAGTTGTTGGATATTATCTCAAAGCAAGATCGCTTTACTTGGAATTTTAGGCAAAAGGGCTTCAATTATATTGTGGAGTGGTTAGATAGGGTCCAAATTTCTCCACTGTGGTTAGAGAATAGTTGGCTCTCTTAGGCATTTGTCCTTTAGGTGGTTGAATCTAACCATTGTCCTCTTTGTTTGCATATTTTGGTTGATGTTCCTCCTCGTTGCTGTCCTTTTCAGTTTAAACTCATGGCTCAAGCATAAAGATGCGATTAAAGTTATGGAATGGTGGTGGAAGGCATGCCCTCAATCCTCAAGTTCCCTTATGTTTCATTTCTCTAAGAAGCTTAAATTTGCAAAAAAATGTCAATTTACTTGGAATAAAAACGTTTTTGGGGATATCTTCACCTTAAAAGCAGCAAAAGATGCTCAATTGGCCATGGTTGGTTTGGATATCCAATCTTTGGGTCTCTCAAATAGCCTATCAAAGGAGGAAGCCCATTTATTGGCTCTTCAAGAGCAAGAGTTGGCCAAGGAAGAGATCTTTTGGCATCAAAAATCAAGGGGTCAATGGATTTTAGAAAGGGATAGAAACACTAAACATTTTCACTCCATGACAATGTATAGAAGTTGTTTATTGCTCTATTTGATAAAATAAATACATGAATAAATAATAGAAATGGCAATGCATACCAAATACATGAGTAAAATATATCTTAATTCAAATGAAATTATTACAAAAGAATACCAAAGATGGTCAGCCAAGGATCAAAGTCGATCCGACTAGATCATAACCCTTCCTTGACGATACACAATCCATTTAAAAGACCCAATGGTTGCCAAGCGGAACACAACTGTCATCCAACCAACACTTATAACTACCCGAAGCCAACAACCAATTAATACAAACAACTAATACATAGTTGGATAACCAATTTTATTGAAACATAATAATAGATATTGTACAATAACTATAGACACCAAATGAATTGGATTCCTACCATTCATAACTCTGGTGCAAATGTTTTGGAGACCCCTAAGTGTAAAGAAGAATACAAACACTTTCCTGCTTTAACCTTATAAGAAGAGATGTCACAAGTCATCTAATCCATAGATGAAAAACTCTACAAGTACTCGCACACCAAAAATGATGACAAGTTACTCGCCCAATAACCCATGGTGATTTTTCATGAAAAGATCACAAAAACGCACACTTTCATGAGCAAAACCCATCCAAAACTTGCCCAAATTTGAGATAAATCTGACTTTACACAAAAAACAAAAAAATTTTAAGGGTTTTCATCCATTTTCAAGATGCAAAAAGAAAATGCAATGACTCAGAGAACGGCAATGCGCAACTATAATAGAGGTTTTTTTTACCTTTTTGCATTTCCAATTTCTCCAAAATATTGGGCATCTAGAAAGTTTTGCAAGGAGCACATTCGCTTCCACATAGTGGTTCAAACCATTTTTAAAACATATTTATAAACAAAAAAGCACCAAACACCTAATTTCACTCTTAAGTGATAAATTGTGAAAATGGCATACGCCATGAAGGTTTGTGTGGTTTCATAGGCCTTAATTTGGGATTGGTGGTGAGAGCTCCGCTCCTTGACCCGCCCTATATCGCAATAGGGAATGTACCAAGGGTGCTACCCTAGGACCCTACTAGGGGTGCCACCCCTCAACCTCAATGGGGGCGTTGCCCCCAAACCTCCATGAGGGACTCTACCCCTCAACCTTAGTGGGGGCATTGCCCCCAAACCTCCATGAGGGGCACCGCCCCTCAACCCCATTGGGGATGTTGCACTCGAACCCCCATGAGGGGCACCGCCCCTCAACCCCATTGGGGTCTATGATATGTATTAAAACTCTTTGATTTATATATGATGGAAATCAATAATATGTTCTACAAATTTAGTAATTTGCATTTTTCAAGAATATTTTTTAAAATTTATGTATTTTAAAATGTTTGATAAAATTGTTGAGGTACTGCCAAGTTTTTCCTCGAGTTTTTGTCGAGTTCCAAGTTTTTAAAAAATTCGGGACTACCAAGTAATTGTCAAGATCAAGTTTTACAACTATGATCTAATCTATATAAAATTTCAGCAACATTCCAACATAAACCACACATAACAAGAATGAAAGAGAGAACAACCACACAAAAGAGAGAGAGACCAATATACCCTAGGAAAACTCTTTTGGGAAAAATCTAGACTCCAAAGAACTGAAACCAA
Organism: Sequoiadendron giganteum; assembly: GCA_007115665.2. Classification (NCBI taxonomy): domain Eukaryota; kingdom Viridiplantae; phylum Streptophyta; class Pinopsida; order Cupressales; family Cupressaceae; genus Sequoiadendron; species Sequoiadendron giganteum. Next base: position 336,852,748 of record CM021109.1, on the reverse strand, counting down.
TGTATTTCTAGCAACAAAACAATTAAAATACACTATCAAGCTCAAGCCCTAACATGGAGATCAACACTCTCAACCAAGGAAGAAACTATGCAAGATTTGACCTTCTAAAACAATGAGCAACTATTGTTGTTATCCCCATGAGACTAATTAAAGAACAAATGAGAGCCACATGACCCACTCCATGCTCCTCAAGTTTTTGTCAACAAACAACTCAAACCTGGAGGGGCTTACACTAAGCTCTACTCACAATGGGAAGTATAAGATGATGAATAACCTCTATCCCAAGCCTCCTATATTTATAGGCAAGAACACAAAAATGAGAGGAATACTTGCCACCAATAATGAATGCCCCCAATCAAAAATAATCAATGAGGTTGGACCAAGACATGTGACATGTTCTCCAAGGCACCAAATTGCTCTTCTACAAGCCTAGTGCCCAAGGTTGACTTGCACAAATGATGCAAACATTAAATACTTTTTACAATATTGAATGTATTTTAGAATGATTCCCAATCATTAAATGCATTCCTCTAAAGAGGCCAATAAACCATATGCTTGCTAATCCATGACCCCCCAAATATTAAATGTATTTCCCCCAATATGCCACCAACATTAAATGCATTTGCAATGTTCCATACAACATCCCCCTAGGAAAATATTGGCCTCTCCTAAAATGTGGCACCCCACATAGATATAGACCATAACCTTACAAAATATAAAATATTTCTATGCAAGGTGTAAGACGCTTCTCCTAGCACTAAGGACATTGCCTCAAAGGTGGTCAGGTTCATTCATGAGTTGTTCTCTTGTGATGGAAAGGTGAATAGAGTTGCTTCCAACAAATTGGTGGATGGCATTCCTAAGGCTCTCGAGGATGTGGAGAATCCAACTTTACTAGCACAATTTTAATTGGAGGAGATTTTGGGAGTTCGTGATAGGCCCCCAATCCAAAATCCAAATGGCCTTCAAGTTGCTTTCTTTCAGTTCTTCTAGAACCTTTCGAGGAATGTTATAGTAGTGGCCAATGGTTCTCTTCAATCTGGAAAGTTATTGAAAGAGTTTTGTGTACTTTGTCACTTTGATTTCCAAGAAGCCCAACCCCTCTTCTATTGTGGATCTCCAACCAATTGCTCTTTGCAACACCATCAAAAATATCATTTCTAAAGCCATTGTTGAGAGGTTAAAACCCTTACTAATGATGTCAATTTTGAAGGAATAGGATGGGTTTGTGGAAGGTTGGCAAATCCTAGGTGATATTTTTGTCAAACATGAGATTATTCATTCACTGAACAATAAGTTAAAAGGTAGGATAATTAAGCTGGACATTGCTAAATCTTATGACAAGGTTCAAAAATCACTTGGTTGCAGTTTTGAGTGCTCTTAGCTTTGCAAAGAAATGGATTTGATGGGTTCTTAATGTGGTCACTTGAGCTTGGTTCTCCATTCTAGTTAATAGCAGTCCAACAAGCATTTTTAAACACTCGAAGGGTATTAGCAAGTTGATCCCTTATCCCCTTATCTCTTTATTATCATGGTGGAAGCTATAAGAAGACTGATCAAGGGTTGTCAGAAGGAGGATAGACTAGCTAATCTTGGTGTTTCTCGATCAGTGGCCCCAATGACACATGGACAATTTGTTGATGATACTATTCTATTTGGTTCAGCCTCAATTGCTAAAGCTTAGACAGGAGTGGTAGGGGGGTTGTAGCTTCTTTGGCGCTAGAAAAGATGTGAGGGGCTTCCCTTCCCCAAGATTAAAAAGAGTTGTTAGTTTGCTTTTTAAAAGATATCAGGATCCTCCTCCTCAATAGGCCAAATAGTATTCAATGGATTGGTGACTCTTTTGGAGGATATTTGGTGAAGGTAGGGTATAGCCTTTTCAAAAACCAACACTTTCCACCAAGTGACCTATTAAGTTAATTCGGTGTAAGCAAGCCCCCGGAAGTGTAATGGTGTAATGTTCCCAATTTTTGTGAGTCAGCATATAATTAAATAATTAATTTTAAGTTGTCAAAAGGGGTCAAATTAAAAAATGACAACTTAAATTAATTATTTTAATGGTGCAAAAAGTAACTTAAGTTATAGAAAAACTAAAAGTGAATTAACTAAGTTACTTAAAAGTTTAAAATTAAAAGATGGAAAAGAAAGGAGAATTCAAGAAGGTGGTGAGGAGTTACAAAGAGGTGGTGAATAAAAGTTTTCAGAAGGCTTATTGCAGGTATGCTGGTTTTGATTTTGGAGGACAGGTTTAGCTGGTTGAGCGGAGTTCACCACAGCCTTTTGGAGAACAGAAACCCTCTAAGAGAAGATCAGCTCTGGTGGTGAGATTATCCACCCTGGCTGATAATTAGCAGAATCATTCAGATTTTGCATTTGGAGTTTAACAATACGATTGAATTTTCTGAAATTCGGAAAATCTTGTGTCAAGCTGAATTTCGAAATCTGTGATAAACTGCGAAGTTTCAATATTAATTTAAATTGCAAAATTTTCATCAGTTGTTCAGAGTTTGTTGTAGCATTCTGGATAATTGGGAACGAGCGAAATTTTTATAATATCATCATTCTGGTTATTGCCAGGAAGTCTGTGGCAGTCTCAACCTTTCTGAATTCTTGCTAGAAAGGCCCGGTATGAAGGAGGCGTATTAATGTATGGAGTTAAAGAGTATAATTCATTGAAAATATTGAAGCTTCTTTCAGTTTCCTAGCTGGCGTAGCATGTTGAATAGCTGTGAATCACATTGTAGGAGTTGAAGGAATTTTAATTACATATATTTAAATGCAGTAATATTATATTCAGGGTGTGGAAATATAGGCGGCACTGCAGTACGATATTGATATTCTATGGCTCCAAAATTCCCATTGAAAAGTTCCTGAAGGAGCCGATTATCTTAACACCAATTTGGGATTAAATTATCTGTCATTTCTTAATATTTCCGGGATGTATCGTGTTAAAGGAAAGAATGTGATAAGCTGCATGGCTTCTTTATGAGATGTTTGCATATTTGAAGTCTTCTAACACCAAAGACCTGCCGTTACAGACAAAAGGTTGGTTCATGACATTATAAGGAAGGATCAATTGAGTCAATTTATTCCTTTCAGGCTTGCGCTCCACAAAGGAAGGTGACATGAATAATAAGAAATTGTGGGAGTTCAATATTCCCTAGTGCTGCCTATTTTCTATCTGTTTGTCTGCTGCTTATTATCGGGAGCTCCTTATATGCTTCTTGTTGTCTTTGAAAGTGCCGCAGTTTTATTGTTGAAGCCACTGTATATATTGTGGGGTTCGAGTTTCTTTAAGAAAGCTTTGAATAATATACATTAAGGAGCCCTTTGAATAATATACATCTATTATCATGAGTTGCTCCCTTAAGGAAGCACGATTTCCTTACAAAGAATCGCAGTTTTTATTCAAGGTGTGATTAATAATGGACAATTGTGGAGGAGATGTGAGTAAAGAAGAGCTGATAGTTGTTCATTCGTTAAATTGATAGTTTGGTTGAGCTGTGCAATTATCATATGGAAATTGCAGTTTGAAGACTTCCACGTGGTTTCCAAGCCTTCTATGCAGTCCCTAAAAATTCAAGGAATCACATTTGTGAAGTTTGCAGTTCGGAAAAAACAAGATACCAATAATCCTTTGTCTTCTGCCAGCATCGAGTTTGTCGCGGTCCATATGATTAATCCAACGCTGCCAAGAGAATTGTTGATGGTGGCGTGAAGTTTATTATTTAAAAATATAATGAGGAGGCATTGTTTCATATCCAAGGGAGTCAAATTCATTAAAGCTATTGCAATCACTTTCGGTTAGCATTTAAATATCCATGGTGGAGCCGTGGAAAATTGGCTATTGAAGTTACTTCAAATCTGCATAAGGGTATGTGAGTAGTTGGGCATGGAAATTTTGAAGGAGATTTATATCAGCTCTGCTTTTGGGTAGTTTTGCCTCCAGTTTGATTGGGGACATAAAGATGGGTTATTCTCATTTAGGCATGACAAAGTGTAGTTCTAGAATTGATACCAGCTATTGTAGAACCCAAACTATGCATTCTGAAATATACTCATATATTTGAAGAAAATTGTTACTGGGTGTCAAATTCAATGTATGCTAGGAGTCTAACTATGCATCTGGAAATGGTGGACAATACAGGTCAGGAATTATTTAATTATATTTACCTGTGATTTCTGAAAATTATTTTAATCCTGTAATATTCAGTACAGTTTTTTGAAGAATGATTGAATGGCTTTGATAATCACCAAACTGCAATACTTGTGTTTCTTTCGAGTTAAGAATTGTTTGAAATTAGGGAACAATTTTTCCAAGCGTTTCAGTTTACAGGTTTGTCTGAGCAGCAAATCTGGTGAAAATTGGAAATTTTAGCACAGAAATTGGGGTGGGACAATATAAATGCTTTTGCCTAGCTGGCAGTACTCAACAGAATTCTAACTTTTGATGATTTGTTTGAACAAGGATTTCATGGTCCATCATAGTGTGCACTTTGTCTGCACTCTAAGGAGTCAATGTATCATTTGCTGCTCCATTGTCCCTTTCAAATGGAATCATATTTTGGACTTGATAGACTTGTGTTGGGTCACTCCTACTTCTCTTTGTCTACTTCTTTGCAGCTAGCCTACGGGATCACAACAGCTCAACCTCCTTTGGAAGATTGCCTTGACGTGTTCTCTTTGGGGTATTTTGATGGAGTAAAATAATTATATTTTCAATGGTGTCTTATTGTCTTGGCAGGAATGTTAGCAAAAGATTTTGGCCGCTATTAGAGCATATGCCCTCCCTTTTCTTAAGACAAGTAGGATCCTTTTGAGTCATGATCTATTTATTGCTCACAAGAACATTGAGGTCCTTATTCCTAATAAAGAGATGAGAGATAAGCAATCAGCAAGAAATAAGGTGGTTTCGATGCATCCCCATCAATCCTTTTTTAAGTTGAACTTCAATGGTGCTTCTCGAGGGCATAGTGCTCTAGCTGGTGTTAGTTTGATTATTAGGAATGGAAGTGATGGTTTTGTGCATGGTGGATCCCTTTTCATCAGATGTCATACTAATAATTAGCTTCAGGCTTTTCTCTTGGTTATAGATAGCTGGTGGTGGATGAGGCTTCCTTGATTGTGATCAAAGGTCTCTGTAAGGGCTCTTGTCCAAATTGTAAAAATCAGTGTTTTCTAGAGGAAGCTGTGGAGCTTAGAATTGTTTGATGAAGTTGGTGTTCCCATTGCTATAGGTAAGGCAATTTTTATAGTTAATCAAACTTGTGGCTAATGCTATCCGGATGAGGAGACCCTCTCAGCCCTTTTCAATCAGCGGGTTGTTTCATGGATGGGGCTGGATTAGTTGGTTTGTAAGCCTCCTTGGTTATTTTCTTGAGTTTTATTACTAAGTAGCCGGTTCGGGTTCGGGTTCGGGTTCGGGTTCGGGGGTTCGGTTCGCCGGTTCGGCTAAATTTTTTGGGGGGTGGGTTCGGTTCGTTTTGGGTTCGTTAGTACAAAAACTGAAAAACATGTAAAAATAAAAAAATATATATATATGCAGCCTAGAAGCATGAATTAGGATTAGAACATCACATAACATCATATAAACAACAAAACCACCATAAACTTGAATGATAACATGCATGATAAATATAAAATTATAAATATTCATCGTTCAAACTTCAAACTTCAAGTTCAATATTACAACACTATTAAAGTTTTAATCATCAAATGGATCCTCTAAATCATCTATATCAAAGTCATTGTCAACATTGACATTAGATGAAGTAGGAAGACTAGATGAATCACAAGTAGTGCCAATGGCATTGTCACTAGCACTAGTATTGTGCCCATGCTCCTGTTGGATATCGGACTCCTCATATGCAACATGGTGGGAAGTGGAAGCATCCAAGTCAGTATCCTCTGGCCCTATATCCCACAACTTCGTCTCCCCTTCCTTGTAGTCACGTTGTTTGTGTGAAAGGAGACGCAAGTTGGAATGCACATATACTAAGTTCTCCGCTCTTTTTGAGAGCAATTTATTGCGCTTTACTGAGTGGATGAAAGAATATGTGCTCCAATTCCTCTCAGATGCGGATGAACTAGCAACCTATGAAGACAAAGTAAACAATTAAAAAATTTAAAATTATAAATGAAATTATGAAACTTTTAAATTTTAAAAGTAAAACTAAAATATGAAAATTTATTAAACTTACTTGTGATAAAACTTTGATTGCAAGGGGCTGCAAATTTTGGAAGTATTGTCCATGGAAGTACCACCAACTATGAGCATCCTTTAAGAACCTGTCACGAGAAGCATCAGCATCTAGATGATTTGAGTGCACAAAATCAGTGAACTCACTCGTGATTACAGATCGCAAATCTTGGTCAGGGAAGAGTCTCATAAATGCTGCCTTGTACCCTTCAGCCACTTCTAAATCTCTATATGGAGGAAGCCTTCCTGGCTGTGAAAGAAGCTGACTACTGTAGTATTTTGGAGTCAATGCAAAGGCAAGAAGGTGTAATGGAGTTGTCATTTTGTTCCATCTTTCTTCAACAATTGTTTGCACTTGTTTGAAGAAAGTCTCTTCAGGGTCTTGCTCTCTTGCATTTATGGTGCACTTGATCTTCTCAAGCATTGAGTCTATACCATCATATATTTCTCCAATGCATGGCTTGTCCATGTCAGTATAGCGAATCATACTCAAAATGGGCTCGGTGAAGCTAAGGAGATACTCCGCACGATCCCACCATGAGTCATCTAATATCATGCTCTTAATTTTTGTTGCTCTTTCAGTGCCGCTTTGCCTCCATATAGACCAATTGTTGCTAATCACCATGCTAGCAAGTGCCTCTTTAACTTTCACAAGTCGTCTCAAGACGATAGTATTAGAGGCAAAGCGGGTCTCTGCAACCTATTGCAAATTAAAAAAAATAATTAGAATTTAAATAAACTTTAAAGAAGAATTTAAATTAGAATGCACAATCAAATTATGAAAATCAGAAAATGACAAATGTAAATATTACTTCACTTACCTTCAATAGCTCCAATTTTGAAAATGATCTAAAGATGCTTTGAGACAAGTGGTGGTTGGTGACGAACATCTGAATGTCCTCAGCCTCAGCATACAATTCTTTGATCCATGCAATTTGATTCCCAATCTTTTGCATCATAAGATTGAGTGAATGGACCGCACAAGGTGTCCAAAAGATATGTGAATATCTTTCCTCAACCAACAACCCTGCTGCTCTACAATTCTTAGCGTTGTCCGTTACAACTTGAACAACATTGCGGGCTCCCACTTGCTCAATGGCTGCAATGAGAATACTAGCAATAAATTCTCCATCTTTTACTTGGCCCTCACAATCCACGGCTTTCAAAAACATTGCCCCTTTAGGGCACACCGCTATGACATTGATCAAAGGCCGATTTTTTGAGTCCTTCCAACCATCTGAAACAATGGACACACCTGTCTCAACCCATGAATCTCTTATAGGCTTCAATGCATCTTCAACCAACTCAACCTCCTTTTCCAATAAAGTGCTACGCACCTTCTCATAACCCGGGCCCTTGTACCCTTTTGGAGCTTCATTAACCGTTCTCAACATCTCTTTCCAATATGGAGAACGAACAACATTAAAAGCTAATCCATTGGCATATAGGCATCTTGCTACACATTGGTCGGCAAGGGCTCTACTCTCATTTTGAAATGCAAGTTCCAAAGGCCCCTTTGATCTTTTGTTTGCAATAGGTTGTGCACTTCGAGCTTGAAGATCCGGAATGACAATAAATGGGTGGTCTTCTACCACAATATTGGGATTGGATGGGGGTTGCATTCCCTTTGATTTTTTTTTTAACAAAGGGTGATTTCCTTTTTGGGCTTCCCGTTGATCTGCTGCATCTTGCTCCATAATGTATTTTGCAACTGTCTCAGGTGGAATTGGTGCATCTTTTTTTCCAGGTCAAGGAGTGATGCCTTTTCCACTCATGCCACACAAATGTGCTTTCACCCTATGGTATGAACTAGTATATGTAACGCCACACCCATTGCATTTCCAAAGATAACCACCACCACCTGGAACCTGTTTTATCATCTCAACATACTGCCATAGAGGAGAATTAGGATTTGTTTTGAACTTCGAGTTTGGTTTAGCTACGGAGCCGGAGGTAGAACCCATTGACATTGTGATTCCTATGGCAATTTGTTTGCAAACAACACATTCAAAATTTGAATGAAGAGAAAATATTGATTTATAAAACCTAGCTCTTTTGAATCTTGCATACATTCATAGAAGAATGGAAAGGAAAAACATATATAAATCATAAAATGAATCAAAACAAAGTTTCTGGTTTGTAAAATGTAAAACAAAAAAATGGATGAAAAAACTCAAAAAAATGTGAGAAAAGCTTACCTCTTTGCAAAAATATCCCTCAACAATCTTTGTGGCAGCCAATAAACACTTGCAAATCTGTAGGAATGGCAATGCAATCGTTTGTAGAAGCTTCACTGATCAATCTTCAACTCCTTTTGTCAACCCAGCAAGCAAAAATTTTAAAATAAGAACTCAGCCTCTTGGAATGAAAATGCTTGTTTGCAAAACAAATGAATAAAAATGATGCATTTTAGGTGTTTAAAGTGTTTTAGAGGTCACTTTTAGGGTTCCCTTGGGCGTGGGTCAAAGTCAAACTGCAGAAAAATATTAAAAAATGCAAAAAAAAAACGCTTTTATGCGTCCAAACACGTGGGTTCTTGTTGGGTTCGCCTTGGGTTCACCAAGGTTCTTCTCGGGTTCGCCCGGGTTCTTCACCGGCGAACCGGGACTCCAAATACCGAACCCTGGTTGAACCCACAGACGGACCGAACCAGGACCGGTACTCGGAGCGAACCCGGACCAGGACC